>JBCEWB010901571.1:0-32932 GCA_039654565.1 Peronia peronii
AGATAGATAGATAGATAGATAGATAGATAGATAGATAGATAGATAGATAGATAGATAGATAGATAGACAGACAATCACATGATAATTAGCTGTGTTGGTCTTTTGTATTTGTGCTAGTGGCAATAAAAAGACATAGCATAGGTTCAGACTGGATTGAGGGAGGACATGGTGAAAATGAAAAACTAGACTAGAAAATAGCACAAAAATTTCTCGCATATTGTCTAATAGCATATCATTATGTCTGGTCACAACATCAACTAGATGTAGGGATCCTGGTTCTGTTGGGTGATTTATCATTTGTAACTCACAATGAAAGTCTTAGAGAGGATAAACGCATTTAGAAAACAATAAAACACAAACCTTGATATACACATTTTTTACGTTGTGCAGGTCTTTGTTTTTTCTTTGTTTGTTTGTTTGTTGTTGTTGTTTTTTTAATTTTTCCTCTTCTCTTTTCTCACCTTCTCTTTTCGTTTCTTTACATTTCCTTTTTTTTTTTTTTTTGTATTTCTTGTCCTTTTTTTATAAATCCCGCTCCTCCCTCCCCACCGCTTTCCATTTTTTTTTTTCGGAATGGTTTACCGATTTGACACCCCCCCCCCCCTCACACCCCCTTCCTCTCTCTCCTGCTGGCCTCACTAAACAATCATCAGTCTGCATAAATAGATCTACATCCCGTCGGTCGTTCCATCGCGCCGGTATCGAAATTTGAGTTCTCCAATGTATCACGATATCCAGTCATTCCTCTTCCTCCCCTTTACTTCCACCTCCCCCAGTCAAACATGCATATTATATCCCTTTGCTGACAAGAACAAACTCATCAATTCATCTATCAAGATTCTCTTTCCCCCTATCTGAAGTCTTCTGACCTTCCTAGATTAACCCTCGGGAATCCACACAATTGAAAGTTAACCTGGCCGGATCTTCTCACCTGCAGACGACAAATTAATAATGGCCTGATATTCACGGTGTTGTCCGACCGTTGGCATACCTGAGCCAGCCCTGAGCCTGGGCCTGTGGGCAATCGGTGTGGGTGTGAGTGTGAGTGACACCTAGTGACAGACAAACAGTCAATGGAGCCTGTGGCACTGATGCATGAGCTCACGGCGAGGGGGCCTGTAGAGGGCATATCGCTGACGCGCATTTTGTGACAAAACGTCTTTTGCATCACAATCACAGTTTGATTATTTCTCCCCATCTATTCAAATACAAAGTCCGCCAATAAAAAGCCTATACACACATTTTAAGAGCACACATACGTCTATAAGTATAAATACTTCCATAATTATAAATCCCATTTTAAAGTGTTGTCAAAGTTCGATAACATTTTGTGCTTCAGTTTTATCAAATTTCAAAAACACTTTGAACTGACTACTATAATAATATGATGATGTTTTCTTCAGCATACGGCTTTTATTTTCATAAAGTGTGTATACATCTTTTTTTTGACGGATTCTGTATAGCTTTCGGCAATATTCACTGAGAACCTACAGCATCAATATTATGTCACGATCATTCCACACTTACTTAGGTCATTCAAAAAAAAATAGGTTTTAAGTGAAGAAGCTAGTCATAATCGCCGTCACACAAGTAACCCAAGTGATTTAGCACTTATTTTGTTTTATGAATTTAATGCCACTTTTAGACCAAAACCTACTTCAATAGTTTTGACATGACAGTGGCTACTATTGTTAAATGAGAAATCTCAGAACTGAACCTCGATTTACTGGAAACACCCGTTTTCTGTGAAGAGTGTTTAGTCAAGGTATGTTAGAGAGTGCAGGATGATGTCTCAATCTCAATTTCCCAGCAATTACTGCATACATAGCATTGTAGAGAGAATAATGGATTGTGTGAAATTCAGTATTATCAACGACATTACCATGTGGTGTCCTGCTGCACAGTATCTGTGGCAATAAATTCAGTGATCTGTTATAATGAAATTGTATATACAGCGAGAGTCCATGAAAACATAAAGTCATCTCGAGATTGGAATAACTGTAATGTTATGTTAGGATTGTCTTTCTTTCTTTTTTCTTTCTGTCATTCTTTCTTTCTCCTTTCTTTCGTTTTTCTTTCTTTTTTCTTCCTCTCATTTTCCCCTCTATCATTCACTTCTTCATTCTATCTTTTTTCTTTCTATCTTTCTTTTCTTTATTTAAATCTTTCTTTTTTCTCTCTTTCTTTCTTTCTTTTTTCTCCTAAAATTTACTTTTCTTTTTTTTTATGTCAACTGGTAACTAAATTAATACAGTTTAAAAAAATAGTAAAATAAAGAAAAAAATCTGAAGAATTGCTAATTTAAAAACTTAATATTGAAGGAACTGATCAACTTTTCTGATCTCGTTAATATTGTTCATCATCATTTTCTTCCTCCTTTTCCTCCTCCTCATCACTATCATTTTACAGAGATATTTTAAATAAAAACCAGAGAATGCAGTAGACAACTCAACAACAGCAGAAAAATCATCATTTTCTTCATAATGGTACCATAGGACTTGCTTGGCATTCATGTTTTTCAAGAATTTATATCTGTAAATAGAATAATACGTAGTAGATCAGTTCACAGATGGGAGGCTTATAGTCTGTCGAATGAGGGATTTTTTATTATACATCTGTTCAAAGCGGTATGAATTGGGTTGAATGGTAGTAAAACGTCCACTTGGGAAAACGTTCTCAAGTGCACATTCCTATTCAAAGACACGACCCAGGCGTTATCTAAGCCGACAGGGGAATTTCCTTGGTTTTTAAAAGATCCGACAATTTTATTTGCTCCTCGTTACCTCATAGCAGTCCCACCCCACCTCTCTGCCATTCATGGCGCTCTCGAAGATATATCATGTGACAGCTTAAACCTATCGGTCTTTGCCAACCGAGCTCTCTCAAAGATCCATTTCTGTCGGAGTACCTTTCTCTTCCTTTCACCTTTATCTCTGCCCTGGAGTGGGCCTGATCCTTAAGTTCGCCCAAAAGAACAGGCCCCTACAATTATTGCGTGATATTCTCCTTGTGTGACTTACCAATTATCGAGGTGTCCATTTTCACAGCTTTGCTGAGTTATTTCTTGGTTTGAAATTTCTACCTGGGCATTTATGGATGGGCACCGCTTCATCCGTCCATTTAGAGAGGGTAATATAGTTTGATAGAATCTTTAAGTGGTTCCCGTGTGGCAGGCCTAGGAGGACCAGAGATTAAAGAGCGGAGCACATGAGTCTATATAATACAAAAAGAAGAAGGGAAAAAAGGAATCGAAGTGACGTCTGTAGATAACAAACGCTAGCTTGAAAGACGGGTAGAAGTGACAAAGACGGGACGAGAGATTCACGAGACAAATGGTAATAAAAATGGACCTTCTGTCTTCGTTTGCAATTCAATGAAGGAAATACAGGAAATACTTTTTCTATTGCACTGGTCCTAATGAATTCCTTACTCTCTTTTATTTTTCCTTTTTTTTTCAGCATCCATCAAGACTGGCTGCCCTGAATCAGGAACGAGAGAAACAAATAAATAATCGGCGCGAGCTTTTCAGCACTAAAATCATCGCAATGAAAACGAGAGTCCGGTGAAACGAGTCGGAAATAGTGAGACAGCTCTGCGCCATTGATCGTGCTGTTAAATGCAGCTTTACAAATCAGGAGAGCTCTTCTGGGCAATGCTGCTAATGGAACTGATGTTTACAAAATGCTGGGATTAGCCCTCGCCATGAATCTCAATGCCAGGTCCCAGAAGTCTTCGTGAAAGAAAGAAAGAAAAAAATCAACTTAAAGAAGGAAATCGAACCGATTTTGTCAGAATTAACTTTCTGAGCTCCAGTGGGACCGGGTCGGCGTTGACAATGACGTGGAAAGTTTGGTTTGTCCTGGGGCTTGTGGGTCTCATGACAAACGTGGCGACATCTGCCGACGTGGACTACTCTGTGAAGGAAGAGAGTTTACCGGGACATTTGATCGGAAATATTCCAGACTCCATTGGCTTGGCTAATTTGGTAACGCAATCGAGTCTCCCCTACATGAAGTACAGTTTCCTGAACATGGATTCTTCAGTCATGAGTTTGTTTACACTGGATGACAGATCGGGCGACCTGAGGGTCTCCTCTTCGAGAGTTTTAGACAGAGAGGTCATTTGCCAGTTTGACACGATGTGCGTTCTGGAACTCCAGATAGCTATCCAATCTACTCACACGCAGTTCTTTCGGAAGGTTCTCGTCGACATCGATGTCCTGGACATCAACGATCACGCTCCTCAGTTCAAAGAAAACTTCACCACTCTCACCATCTCTGAATCAGTTCAGATACCCTCGTCATTTCCTTTGCCCTCGGCGCTGGATGAAGACACTGGTGTGAATAACTCATTACAGGGCTATGAAATCGTTCCCAGAGGTGGACCTTTCGAACTTGCCTATTCTAAATCAAATCCTAATCTAATGCTGAGAGTTGTTGACGAATTGGACCACGAGAACAGAGATTTGTATAGTATCAGGATCATTGCTCGAGATGGTGGAGATCCGCCGAGAGAAGGAGTCCTCTATGCAGAAATTCATGTGGCAGATATCAACGACAATGCCCCAAAATTTACTCAAAGTAATTACGCTAAAGTTGTGGATGAGACGGTCAAGCAAGGTTCTATGTTGCTGAGACTGACGGCTACCGATGCTGATTCAGGAAAGAATGGCCAGGTGCGGTATCGCCTGAGTCCTCAACAGCCACAGTCCGTGCTCTCTATGTTTTCAGTGGACCCGCTGAACGGAGATCTCACATTGACCGGAGATTTTCAGAATGCAGACACAGAGCTATACACCATTGAAGTGGAAGCCAGCGATTTGGCAGACCAGCCTTTCACGACAAAGACAACTATAACGATCACGATTGAAGACACTATAAATAGCAGGCCAAAGATTTTGCTCAGCACTCTCTCCTCCAACAACTACTCTTCCATCTCCGAGTACGCCAATCTAGGTGTAGCTGTGGCTCATATTCAAGTCAAGGACGCAGACAGAGGTCCTAATGGCATCGTCCACTGCAATATCTCTACTCGTGGCTACTTCGAACTGCAGAGCTATGATATCAAAGAGTATAAAGTAATTGTGGCCAGATCTCTAGACAGGGAATACATCAGCATACACAACGTGACGGTGGAATGCTTCGATGCGGGTTTACCTCCACTGAGTGCTTCCAAATCATTTCAAATCCGAGTCACAGACGAGAACGACAACAGCCCGCAGTTTGACGACAGATATTTCTATACAACTCTGGAAGAGAACAACAAAGTGGGACAGGAGATTCTAGTGCTGACCGCAGTGGACCAAGACGACCCTGACAGTCCCAACGGCCAGGTCACCTACAGCCTACAGGATGTCAACGATGGCGATTTCTCCATTAACCCGGAGACTGGTGTCATCAAGGCTATGACCTCCTTTGATTATGAGCTCAGACGGCAAATTAACTTTACGGTTGTAGCTGAGGACAATGGCATCCCTCGGCGCTCGGCAAAGGCCTCGGTCGGGGTCAGTATTCTGGACGTCAATGACCAGGTTCCTTATTTCCCCCAGAGCCGCTTCACAATCTCCGTCTCAGAATACGCAACGCCTGGCGAGCTCATCGGAGAAATCACTGCCTTTGATTTCGAGCAAGGAAAGAATGGCCAGTTCGACATCTCATTCATTCTAGGCTCAGGCAGGAGCAAAATGAATCCTGTGAGCATTGATATTGACAGCCAAATCCCCAGGGGCGGATCCACCAGTGATTTCTATGCCATGGACGACAATGACCTGCCTTTCAAAATCCGGCCAAACGGAAGCGTGATTCTTACGGAAGAGCTGGACTACGAAATCAGGGACGTCTATGAATTCGAAGTGCTAGTGGTGGACAGAGGTGACCCGCCACTCTCTGACACAGCCACCGTTGCAATAGAAGTGACGGATGAAAATGACAACGCACCTCGCATTCTGCACCCCAATGCGTCTGAGGTGACCTTTGCGGCTTTGACCGGGTCAGACGCGCCTGAAACCTTGCTGAGTTTCGATGTGTCTGACCGAGACAGCGGCAGCAACAGTTTGTTGGTCTACACAGTGACAGCCCGAAATGACAGCGGCAGATTCGCAGTGGATGAGATATCAGGGGAGGTCAGGCGGGCCAGGACTCTCAGTGGTAAGTCTTTTATTGATTGAAATAGCAATATTATCGAGGCCTTGGTTGTCTTTGATATCTATCGCGCTATAATTATTTTGTGTTGCTTCGTTAAGATAGGATTAAGATAAGAAATAATATATTGGAGATAGAACCGGTGAGCTTTTTATCAGCAGTCTTGGTTGTTAGCTTGTCTGAAGAAAGTTGGTCAATAAATTGTCAGGCTGGATCATTGGTTGATTGATTGGGTGGCTGATTGCTTGGTCAGTTGATCGATCGGCCTGTCGATGGTCGATCCATTGGTTGGTTTTCTTGATTTCTTAGTCAGTGGAACGATCGTTCTGTTAGTCGGTCGGTCCATTAGTTGGTTTATTGATTGATTGGTTGATTGGTGGGTCGGTACTTGGACGGTCTTTTCAATGACTGGTTGAATGATTAGAAGATGACTAGATTGGTGACTCAAGATCAGCAGATTGGATGTTGGAGTAGGTTTTATGTTGGTAGTTTGCTGAGAATGAGATCAATGCCTGCTCCTCTGAATGTAAATATTACCATCTTTGGCAAGGGCTTTTAATTAACTGCCTCCAGCTAAAATCAATTTCGTCGTCGGGCATAGATATTGTAGCACTGTTATGAACTAAAAAGTATGGCTGGATCGATATAGCCACCATCTTGCTGGCATTTAACGTTTGGGGGAGGGGGGCTGTCCCAGAAATCGTGTATTGAGTTTATGGAAACAAACATTTAAACACCCTTATAAAAGCCACGGAGAAACATTTGATGATGTTTGGCTACCTGTGCTAGTTATGCTGTATCAAAACCTTCATTTTTCAATGACCGCAGAAACTTCTTTTTTTTAATTTTTATTTCCGGTCTATAAGTATTGGTATATGCCCCTTTTATTCTGTCCAGTCTGGTTAAAATTGATTTATACTTTTCATTTTGAAGGTATCATTGTTTATCTACCAGCATGATGGGGCTATAATGATCACAGTCACTCTTTTACAATTATTTTATCTCCGACAATCAACGTATATCTCCAAGAATTATCGGTGCAGTGACATAAGAAACGGAGACAATAGTGAATATGTATCTTATTGTTTTATTTTATTTGTACAGAGTATAAAAGCATCACATTGAATGATTCTTAAATTTCAGGTAGAGATGGCGGTATCTACAAGCTGTCCATCATGGTCAGAGACTCCGGGGTGCCACCTCTCTCAGATATTCGGACACTTCTCATCCATGTCACAGGGGGCAACGGAACAGACTCTGGGGCGGGGTCTAGTAGTGACCAGTACATCGTCATTGCTTTGACCTTGGTCTGTGTGACCATCCTCCTCAGCGTCACAATCGTCCTCGTCATCGTTATCATGCGACGACTAGATCGACGCAGAAAGAGCAGCTCTCACACGGGACCAGGCGGTCCCATGCACATCCAGAACACACGAGTCGTTTCTTCCTTCGTGGACCCAATCAAGATGGATAATTTCAGGAACGAGAATGCCGATCGAGGAGGGGGCGAGTATCGTGACGATGACGGAAGCAGTAGCATGGACGAGAAGAAGATGAATGACTCTCATTTTGGCTTCAGCTCGTCCAGCGGAAGTATTAACAAGAGCAACCCCGGGGAAAACAGATATCAAGTAAGTAACAATATTGTCTTACTCGTGCACTCTTTACTCCATCGAAAGTTGTAGTGAGTTCTGAAGCACGTCAGTTTTTACTATTCCATTTGCTGCTCTGCGCGCACGATACTGAGTTCTCAAGTTTAGAAATCAGTCTCTCTAATTTTTTTTTTGTATTGTTGCTGCAGTTTTCATGTTGGTGTTACCATTGTGTTATGGAGTTCTCAACAGACTTATTTGCCGACTTTGCCAGATCTATATCAAGATTTCCTTCTTACTTTACCAGAGAACATTTCATTTCTATTCTAAGTAATGATTTTTAGATCAGATCGGTTATTTTTCTAGGAATGTCAGAAAACAGTGGGATCGCTTTTGTATTTGCTAGAATCTGATCTACCACAACTTGCTCTCTCTTCTCTCTACAATTATTAGACTAGAATATTTTTGCTATTGTGTTTATGCTAATTGCATAATTATGCTATTGCATAATTTCGAAAGCATGAAAATATGCCATCCTTTAACTGAGCTGAAATATTTTTTAATTCTGAGAGAACCACAGCGTTCACATCTTGAAACTTCCCATCAATTTCCTGCTTTCTTGTTTGATGTATCCCTAGATAGCCTTACGTTAGCGTGGCATAAATTCCAGTTCCTCGACAACCAGCTATCAACTTGGAGTGGGGTATAAATTTGATCTTTTTATGTTCACCGATGCAGACTTGTTACGCTTCTGCTTGGAGAAGCACCGACCTAAGAGATAGTAACTTTGCATTGTGATTAGGTTCGTGGGCGTTAGTCAGTCGTTCTGCGAGCAGCTGGTGAGGGCATTCCAAAAGTAGAGGGGGAAAATTATAGACCTCTTCAAACCTGGCTTTGAATACAAGCATTGTAATCAATGCCCCCTTACGCAAGAATCAAACGTGTCCTGTACAGCCATCCCATAACGACATGAATGATGGGTGGCAGGGACTTGGGTGTTTGGGATGGTTTCGGGTGATTAGAGCCGCAAAAGGCCTCGAGGTGGAAGATAGATGATCTCCTAGGGGACTTCTCAAATAATGCAGGGGTTAAGTCGATTAAGGGTATTGGGAAATAAAGGAACTCGCAAACCCTAGCCATTTTTACATCTCATGGTGAACTCGGGAGCGCGTGTTGTTTTCTGTCTAGTGAAAGATGAGTTATTAGCCGGGGTTACGATCTCTCGTCCCATCTTGTAGCCGTTTAATTGGTTGTGCGGCGTCTTGTTACCCTCGCACGTGTAAGGCGAGTTGTCTTCATAGATGCCGTTCCCTTTCTTGTGGACGCGAGGGCGGGCGATAGAGTAAGAACTCAATAAGGTGCATTAAGCGATGAGTGACAGGAGACAGACCAGCACAGGTGCCAAGACGAAATACATCGTAAGTCACAATTAAAACTGTACGCCAGGACCACAATGTGAATCTATTAAATAAAAATTTCAAATCTGTCTTGTTAATTGATGTTACAAAAAAGTAAAAAAAACTAACTGATGTTAAAAAAAAATAAGTCACGTTGGAGAATAATTTACGGGACAAGTTTTTGCCTTTCTCTCGCCTCTTTAAGTCGAAGGATCGTTTCCTTAACCAATAAATCATGATTATCCCAGACGTTGAATAGGGTCAAAAATGCTTTTCTTTCTTCCTCTTTTAAAAAAGACGGTAGAAATAAAAAAGAGAGAGAAGAAATTAGAATTTCAGACAAAACTGAAACTTAAATAAAGACTCTTGAAGTGCTTGCTGGGAAGAAACAGACGATTTTGGTGCAACTGGAGGTTTTGCTAGTCATGCTGATATATCCAACAGTAAGGGCAACCCAGCTTTTTTTTTCGATTTTTCACCTTGGATACAGCTACTCAGGCTCAGATAAAGGGCATTTCTCACCTGCCTCCCCTGTTATGCCTAAATGTCACAGGTAACGACATCTAAACAACATGGCCAGTCTCCCTTGTTCCAATCTCCTATCTCTTCCTCCATGATCTACATACTGCGCCGATCTGGCCCTTTGTCAACGGACTTCATCAGAATAATGAAGAAGAGAGCAACAAAACAACAGCCCTTTTTTCTGTTTGATATAAATGCAAGACGTTTCTCATTGATTATCGCAGCTTGTCTTTCGTGTATATAAGTACATTTGGACTAATGTCACATCATTATGTAACTGTTTCAGACTCGGATAGAATGTTGAAATTTGTTACAAGGCAGCGACGGCTCTGGTTTGAAACTATGGCTGTTTCTTTCTTGTCTAAATGGCCACGATAATCATTGAGTATAAACATATTAGTCGTTTTATATCATCAAGTATTCCACAAAAAACTCCGTAAAGAATTTGTTTAAAAAACTGTTAAAATGATAGATAGAACAAAAATCTTTGGTAAAGCCATTCATTTAAAATTAACCGTAGTTTGTGGTCTAATTTAAAATTACGTTTCTTGAGCATTGAAAAACAGCCATTTGTTTGATTTGGTCAAATTTTGTAGCCATTATGATGTGTAATATCCCTTTGGTCACCTGGGATTAAGTGAGTGCGAACTAGAAACCTCTCCTGCTGAGTTCTTAATCCTAAAATGATACCTTTCCTGTCACTCCAACAATGATACTTAGCAATGCTCGGTCATGTGCTTAGGAAATGAGCCATCAGATGGCACAGCAAGATCTCCATTTGGAAATTAATGACGCTGAGCGTTAAATTTATGATGTAAGAATTAATAATGCCTTTCTGTATTCTTTGATTCAAGTTTCGAAAGAAAAAAAAACCGCAGAATGCATGCGTTGACATTGTTTGGTACATGTTGCGATACCCGAGTCCTAAAAAAGAAGTGAGCAGACGAAATGGCAGCTATACATATTCTATGTAACAAAAATGTCAAAAAGTCACATCCGATATTATTATTTTTCCGAAGGATCAACGGTGACCGCAACAAAAATTAACAAAAACAATAATAAACAAAAAGCAGCAATAACAGTAAATTCGAGTTATTGGGGGGGGGGGGGGAGCTGTATAATCTAATAATTGATTCTGACGTCTTCTCGTGACACCAGGAACAGCAAATCAACAAAGAGTCATGGGAGCAATCATGAAAACAAACAAACAAATAAACGGATAATAAAAAGGCTAAAGCACAGGCACCCGTGTAAAAGAGTGGGAAAGTTCAGAGGAAAGTTGTCTCCCATTTGTGCCGTTTTTCCCTTTGTTCAAGCAGAAAGTTATTACCGATCTCTTCACAAAAAATCAAAAATAGAGAAGGGGATGTGTGGGAAGGGGTCTTGGAACACTGAGATATGGACACGGCAGAGGATCAAATGAAGGTTTCTGTAGCCAGTTTGAAAAACAAAATTCAACGACTGGAGGCAATTTGTCAGGGCCCATAACTAGGGGTCATGTCAGCCTGACACACCAAAGACTCCCGGTGCTGGAGAAAATGAGAACGGAAACCAAAATAAAATAAAAAGGACAAGAACTGGGGAGGCTCATTATTTATGCCAGGCCTTGCCAAGCTGGCCATCAGCTAATGAATTTTTAAACCTCTTTAAAGCCAAATTCCTGTGAGAGTCCATTAAAAGATTTGGCCTTTAATCCGAAAAGGTGAAGGGGCTTTGAGTCATCAATCTCCACCGTGATTGCGTAACTGATATGCTGTTGGGTCAATAGGATACATAATTGTTGCATTAGAAACAGCAGCAGCAACAACACACACCTCATTAGGCTCTTGATGTTCTGGCAAGACCCAGGTTGAACAAAAAAATCTATGAAAAAAAAGCGTCCACTTGTGTTTGTATAATCCTGGAACTCTAGCTCCACAGCTCGAAACGATTACATTTTTATGGAGCTCCGAGCTGTCAATTGCAAATCTTTTTCTTTCAGTTGTGGCCAAGGATTTAGCAGCTCCAGTAATGGATCCTGCTACACTTAAGTAGTTTTAATTATATCACTCTGTAAAATAAAAGCATGGGGAAATTGAAACTATGAATCTCATGACTTTTGTTTAAAGTTTAATTAAAGAATCACGGGGTCCTTATCATGGTAGGAATCTTTCTGCCATTTTAATTTCATTGTGATTCTTCGTCCCGATTGTTCCAATCTACGTCCGCTGTGGTTTGTTGTTCTTTGCTCAAGCACGAGCTTGTACAATTAGTTTTCCTAATCAAGGCATTGATCTCAGTTTCCTTTCCATTAACGCCTGCCAATTCTCTTCACAATGACAACAAACGAAGCAGATAAGAAGTTCGAATGGAATCAAAGAGGCCAAATTGTTTTTTTCCCCGGATTTGAGAGCTAAAAAAATTCTCTTTTTTTTTTAATTGACGTTTCTTATCTTTTTTTAATGTTCTTAGCAACTTTCTCCTTATCCTTTAAGAAAATACCTTAAAAAAAAAAACAGCATACTCTAAGCACTTGTGGGTCAGATCTCTTTGCGTCATTTCCACCTATAGACACAGGACATCTGCGTCCTCTGCATGCAGCGTCTATTTATTCTCACTCAGATCTCCATTTGGTTTCAATTGAAGAAAATTTTTTAGCTCCAATCTGATCTTCCATACGTGTTTGATCACGGAATGCAATCCAAGCCTCTGAGGATTTGCCAGTCAGATTAGAGGTAAGAACGATCAAACGGTGAATAATTCCGCTCTGAAAATCTTTAGCAAATAGATCTGAGCCTCTCTTTTTCACTTGATATGACTAGCATTTTAAAAAAAATATAATAATTTTCCGTTGAAAATCCCAGCACTTTGCAGAATAAATCCCAGACTCTCCCTGGTAAAGTCTGGTCTTAAAGAAATAATTTTGTCTTCTTATGAAATTCTTGAACGAAAAAATAAAAGCAGAGTGTCTGTCAGCAAAAATAGCAAAAACAATACTAAAGGAAAATTAGGGGGAAAAAAACCAACAAACATGGATTAGGGATTTCAAAGATTATATTAAAGCCAGTCTACTTCTAAGAATGTATTTCCAGACTCTCTAAAATTCTTTTGCTCTTTTCTGTCTCCCACGCCAGTATGCCCTCGTTACGTCATCGATGCCACAAAAGAAGAGAGAGCAAACATACCTGACATATCCGCCTGCTCTGAGCTTCAGGCACACCTAAACAAACCCAAACTTTCATCCCGGGCCGATCCGAGCCTCCTAAATCTGCGCCCAATGTGGTCAATTCTTCAAAACAAACAGACGACGAGGGGAGTCCTCGCAATACTCACCCCAAACGAACAAACGCACATGCATCCGATTTGTCGTGACCGTGAGAGAATTTCTTTCTCTGCCCTTCCGAGACAACAGTAACTTATTTTTCCATCTTGTTTCGTTAGTCTTGTTCCTTCCGTTTCTCACACGTGCGTGTTCGCGAAGAGGATGAGCCTGGTTGTTTTGAGGAGGAAATGAGCGCCTAAAAACTTCGGTGTCTATTTATTTTGGTAGGCACTGAGACGGTGCTGGTGCTGCCTTATCTTGCCACAATCTGCTGCTATAGAAATGCGTACGTAATGTCCAACGCTTAGTTGCGTATAGGAGCGCGGCAGACTTTCTTCCTTGAAGCGCAGTTCAGGAAATATTTTTTTCTTTCCTCTTTTTTAAATGATCACATGAATTGATGTCGTGCGTATTAACTTGAGTATAAAGGGGGGGGGGGGGGGGAGTTCATTCTCCTTCTTTCACTGGTAAAAGCCATGAAAACGTACCATCTTTAGAATAAATTTTCACTAAAATCAGAATCTTAATGGTCATCAGCTATCGCGAGTGAACGGCGACAGAGACGATTGATTTTGTTTTTGTGTTTATTTCAATGTATTTGTTTTTATCATCTATGTTTCGTTTTCCATACTAACTTTGCCTCTTTTGCACGTAATAGGTAAATTTGCTACTCACACATTTACATCATCACCATGTCCTCCTCTGCAGCATTGGTGATCATAGTACTTCTCAGAAGTGTTCTCTCTCTGTACCTTTAAAATAAACAAGTTTTCAGCCGGGAACTTCCTAGTTCAAATAATAGTCATGAATTATCACAACCTGGTACAAAGTGGGCTGTACCCTTCACTCTCCATTTTATTTATATTTGTGTTATTCAGTTATAAAAATAATGTTATGATTGAAAGACAGACGTCTAAAAGAACAATGTACACTTCCTGTTATCAAAACAACTTTTATACCCATATGAATTTTCGTGGATAGCAATTTGTGTACATTAGCTAATATAATCTCCATCATAAATTTCTCGCTGGGTCCTTGTTTTGTTAGATTTGGTGGATGGATAACCTCAACTTTTGTGGAATTTCCGTGGAATCTCCGGCTTTCGCCTATCCTCTTATCAAAACACCTTCGTCAGTCATCTTGATTTAACGCCTGGCTTGTCCTCATTCTTAAGATCTTCTCACATGAGAAGAGAAAGTTATAGATCAAATAGGAGAACGACTAGCACTTTCTTAAAGGCAAAAGAAGGACTTTGTTCTCTTGTATGAAAAATAACAACCACAACAACAGTATCCCTGGCTACGAGAATGAAAGAAAATCTTAGCAGCTGCAATAGCAAAAATGAAAATGGCAGATAAAATGGCATCAGCAAATATTCAAGATATCATAAACGTAGACTCCGCGCTGTCTAACACCTCTGAATTTTTTTAGAATCAGCGACAATCTCCTGAACCATAACAATAACAATAAAAACAATTATATAGTCAAAAAGCGTAGCGATCACAGTACAACAAAAACAACATTAACAGCAGCTACAAAAAATAAATAACAGCAACAACATAAAAGACACCAACATGTGTAAAGACAACATCAACAGCACGGTGCAGCCATGATAGCAACACTTAATACAACAGCAAACATCAATAGACATAAAGTATCAGCAACAGTACTATTTGCAAAGGACCTCTGCTGCTTTGAGTACTGAGTAACCAGCAAGAGACAACACAAGCAGACATAATGTGACAAGGTTAATAACGCGAGGCAGATAACGGAGCAGAGTGCAGAATAGAGAAATAAGATAGTCTGGTAATCATAACGTCATTCGTGATTTTTGTGAAGACCTCAGTAGTCTTTTTACTTTTAGGAGAAAAAGAAATCGAACAGTCCTAACAAGATACTTTTAAAATTCCAGCATGGTTTTATTTCTCATAATTATATTGTACAACCATGAGTTCTTAAAACATGATTCAGACGGGCGTTTTCCAAACTTTTCTCAGAAACTTAATTCTCAGTTTTATGAGATTTGAAATCCACATAGTTCCTATAATCTGCTCTGGGTTACATCTCTGCCTTTCTCATCCACTCCTTTGCAATCTCTTCTTATGCCGATCTGACAAGAGGCTGTGCCTGTAACGTAAGGAAGACGCGACAAAACCTGTCACCTTCGGACATCTTAATATGATTTTATGCTCCCAAGCTCGTTGGCAGAGGCGAGCAGAGTCACAGACTAGACGAAACAGTGTCTGGAAATTACATCCTATTTTAAAATTTTGCCAAGGCTTGAAGTGAAGTGTTATGGGCAAGGTACTAGATCATTTCCTGCAGATATTATTTCAACAGGAGCGCTCATTCCAGTCTTCGAGTCTGTTGTTTCCTGAAAGACTATTAGTAGTTTCTACTTATGTCGGTGCGTTACTTTCTTTCTCTCTATTTTGTTTGTTTGGTTTTTTTTTTTTTTTTTTTGTTTTTGCTTGTAATAACTTTGGATCTTTCCCTTGGTACATTTTTAAGACTTTACTACTGCCATATCCTTCCTTCCCTCCTATCCCCCCTCCCCTCAACCTTCACCTTCATCGCCCTCTAAGAGTCCTTTTTTTTTTATGTCTCTTTGTAAAAGAATATATCTTCCCACAAGACTGTTTTCTTGGTATCCGTCCAATTCATCATGTTGTAGATACCCACTATAGCAAGGCCACCATCGTCTATCTGTTCTCTCACTATGATTCTATTCCGTTGTGCATCATCTGATAATAGTAACGATACTTTTGCACGCAATTTCACAATATTAAAATACAAAGCGCAGGGATAAGAAAGTAATAATCTTTTAATGGCATAATGTGTCATTAAGCTCTTCTCTCTGTCTGCAAAAGCACTTGCACTCACTCGACACTCTTCATTCGCGAGTGTCTCCCATTCACCCCTAAGCTGAGTTCTTATGTCCATGTTGTCTCTGTGAATTTGCACTCCACAAGACTTTTAAGACTCGTTGCTTTTTAAAAAAAATTGGAGGTACCAGACTCTCACATATGTGCACGAAAAGGAAAACAAAGACTCCGAAGGAAAACAACAACAACAACAACAACAACAACGAAGAGAAACACTTAGTTTGCCTCAGCGATGCATAGACGGGCACATCCAGTACCCAGCGATCAAACTTGGGGATTTTGTTGTCGGTTCAATTTTGACTTGTGGAGTCACGCCTCCCGCCCAGTGACTAACATGGAGGGCAAACTTGACTTTGGCCAGCGAGCTCTCCTAATTATCAACTTGGCTGTTATTGAGACAGGCGGGCCTCTGTTGTCACGTTGTACAGACCTGGAGATTCGGTTACAGGGAAAGCCAGCCTAATGAACTACCAGGCAAAGGAGATCTGGGAAGGGGGGGGGGGGGAGAGATAGACAAGGGGGAAGGAGGGGGGGGGGGTGGAGGAGGAGAACAGAGGAAACAAGATGTTGAGAGAAGATTCTGGAGAAGACTTGAGGGAAATGTGAGGTAATATGAGTAGGTAGGTACTGAATCAAAATAAGACTAGTGGACGGAGACGTGGATTACAGGGAAAAACAGAGAACTGAAGTTTTGAGGCAGATAAAGATGCGTGAGATAAGTAGGGGGTTCGGAGAGACAAAGAATTAATTAATATGAGGAGAAAACTAGGAACCCGAGAGCAGAAAACTCGCCACTATCAAGTGTTACTCAATCTGCTGTCTCAGTTTTATTGCTTTATCTTTTCAGCCAGGTCTGATTAATCTAACTGAACTGCCTTAATTTGGAAAAAGAAATCGAAAGATCAGCTAAAATCTGGGCGGCCAAACAGAACAAAGTACCAGTAAGAAGGAAACAGCAAATTTTCTGAACGATGGGTACCTAAACCCGGAAAACTATTGAACGACAATGAAGTCCATCTTTTGCAAAAAGACAGAAAATTAAAGACAAACCGCGTATATTTGTTTCATTCAGCAGAAAATGGGCAGATGATGATGCAGAAAGAGCACAGATAATGGAACTGAGAGGAGAAGACCGCTCCAAAATAATAATTTGTTTATTTTTTTTATTTCCACATGTAAATGAAAGGGTGGGGGAAGTTCACTGACCATCGAATAAAAGGAACCTGACATTTATTACTGTAAAAACATCAGAATATCATTAAAATATTCACAATAAACTGAGAGCTTTTTTTTCTTCTTCTTCTTCTATATGAAGTGGTCCGTGCTTCTATCTTTCAAATTCGGTCTGTCAGAGTAAAATACCGGGACTGCCTGGATTATCCTCCCCATCCATTTTCCATTCCATCCACTTTCCAGCGCCAATTTTCCGCAGAATCGTAAATGGACATGCCATTGCACGGGCAAATATTTGATCGACGGTTCTCCAGCTATCGTGAGATTGGCACTTGCATGACATCCGAGCTCCGGCAGCCATCTTGCCTTTCTTTCAGTCTTTTCAACATTGGCCAACAGAATGGCGTCGGGGGTGGCTGGCTGGAAAGCCACACGGCGTCTACCAAAATTTGTCCACATCATCCGATACACGCGACCCTGGGTCTTGCGCGTTTCCGACAACAAATGTCCATGGGTAGCCGGCATCGATTCATTATAACGCGGTAAAAGCCAAACATTTCAATATTAACTTACCACTCTGCAGACACCCTGTACTTTGTTTGGATGGCCGCTGCGATATGTGGGCAGTTCATTGTTAGTCTCTCTTACAAAGCGATAGCCGTGGTCGGAAGATCACAATAAAGGAAGTCAAGTAGTGGTCGTAAGCTGGAAATCCTGTGGCATAATCACCCTTTCCTCCACACGGTTTGTAGGTTTCTCCACTCATATTCTCAAGTCATAGTAAACCCCTCCCTCTTCTTCTGCTTTTTAAATTTTTTGGGGGGTAATATTTGATATAAAATAGATGAAGAATGTGTAATGATTTTCTCCCCTTGACCCACGAGTTAGGCAACCTCTATATAAGGGATAATGAGGATAATGATCAGGAATTAAGAAGAAATAGAAGAATAATATATGGCAATCTTTAATAATTTATGACCCTCTGTTTAAGATGAATATGATACCCTGTTGTATCATGAATGACTATGATATTCACAGAGATTTCAGTTCTATTATTCCAAAATTGCATTTCACTTATAATTAAATAACCACAAATAGTTGTTACAATGGTGGTGAAGTTCAGGTATTTAAAACTCTGTGACCGTGTCTCCATGATTGCGCTATGCAAGTACCATGCTTTTTCTGGCATGTAGATTGTTAAGGTAAACTTTACAGTAGAGGTCAGCATCTTCTCACTTGGTAATGATACGTTCAGATAAATGACGCGTTAGCTCAAATACACCTAACAACCAAAGCAACTAACTCCGAGGTGTCAATGAAAGGTTTTCAAAGGATACAAGATTGGTATGTCCTCGTCAGTCTTTCTTCTTTTGCTAAAATTGTTTGAAATTTAAAGACTTTGTTACTATGGTCAAGGAATTCACTAACAGTCTCTACCAGAGTTTTCTCCGCAATATTTAGAACTACTTGAGTCCCATATCTAAAGTACTTTGATAATCAGTGACACACTACCATTGACAGCTCTGATTCTTGTGCTCGCGGGTGACGGCTTCATGACTCACATGACGTTATTGAAGAATGGATGCATTGTTGACTCACTATTACTTCAGCAGTCAAGATATGGATTCCGTACCAGCTTTGATTACTGCATTTCTATGACCCCGTTAACTGTTTTATTTCGCTCTCTCTTTTTTGTAAACGACACACTGGATAGACGACTTGCGAAGAGTGGAAATGCACTGCCGTATTCGTTCCAGGAGGTCTTTATTACCAGGTGAACGATTTTTTCATAGCTGAAAAGGTTAGAGGACGCAAACTCATAATCTTGTGCAAAGAAACTGATGTCCTCTTTACCCAGTTTAATTACCGACTTTTGCAACATTGTTGCTTCTTTTAACTAGAAAGACGACCAAAAAAAAAAAAAAAAAGATTTGGTTCAAAGAACACGAGGCAGAGTTCATTTTACGATCTTACAAAGGCCTGTCTCAACTAACATATACCCTAAAGATCACAAAGCTCTCGCTATTTGCTCGGAATACATCATAGGGAGTTGGCAATTATAGATCTAGATGTATGATGTTCGCGCCGTCATACAATATTTTGCACCCGTGATCTGGTTATTTGCTTAAGTAAACAGTGAAACTCTCTGAGGCGCGGGTGTAGAAATTGTTCTTCATACCTTTAATTCTGATGCTTCACACCATCGCCTGCATTGAGACATGATACAAAAACGCGATTTCTGGCAAATCAAATACAAGCAAACTAACAACATGAAAAACCGTTTCTGAGGCGCTGAGTTGGCCGATCTCGTTGTTTGTTTACTATTCATTAATTCTATGTCAGCTCCAGCACGAGTTATGAGAACGTGAGCAATATATCCAAGCTGGTGAGTGCAGCCTTATGCTTCGCCTTGTTGTCCCTGTTGTCATCATTCTTAAAGAAGTTATTACCACAGGAAGATGGAGGAGGATCGAGGCTGCTGCCGTAAAAAAAAAAAGAGAGGGAAAGAATGAGAATGGATTGGGACTAAATTATTTTTAATTTTAAATTTTTTTTTTCAAGTGATGAAGAAAGATGAAAATAGGACAAGAAATCGTGAGTGTTTGAGTGAGAGACTGGTCTGATAATTAACTTGCCTTCATCCATATCAATTCCATTTGGTGCTGGAATGACCCGTGACTAGATTTAACGATTTTGCTTTTCTCTCTGTTTGACTGTTTTCCTGTCGTTGCAGACTGCTCCTTATCTACATTATAACAAGTTTTTTGCTCGTGTTTCACTCTTTGCTCCCCTGCTCTGCCTTTATTCTATCTTTGATGTCAGTTTACCACGCAGTCTTCATTTCCATTTCTTCTCCTCTATCTGGTCTTGATTTTCTCTATCCTTTCATACGCTTTCTTTCACGTCTACTTCAATAGACCTACTCGCCGTCTTTTGATCAAATAATAATGCATTCTACTAGGGCTACTACTTTTTTTGTGGTGTCTATTTTCAAGTCGATAACTTGTTTCTCTCTATCGTACCTGACCGTCTCATCATTTTTCCTTCTCTCTCTCTCTTTCTCTCTCTCTCTCGCCATCTTTCACTCAACTTTCTTTCCTTGCATTGGCTCTTTCTTTAAAGAAAGAATAATTCAGTCCTCTCCCTTTTCACATCATTTTTTTAAAAATTTCATCCGGCAGGCAAAATTTCATTTGTCACTCTCACTCTCTCCACCCGATATTGTTGCACTCTCCATTCCCCCTTCCTTCTTCTTTCTGTCAATCTCCGCGGCGCGTCCACCAGACTCACTGACCGTCTCGCTGGCGTTACTTGTTACCCCAGCTGTCTGCCGCCGCCCTCACCCCGCTTCCCTCTCCTCCACACACATCCGTTTCCGCTCCCTCACTCTTCATGCCTGCTAAATTGAGTTTTGCACGTGGCCTGTCATCTCGCAATATTGTAGTCTGTATGGCCAGACAGGAGCAGAGCAACATCAGTCCGATAACAATCACAATAATACGTGGCCGGCAGCCCCTTTACGTATTTACGTATTACTGTTTGGAGGAAAACCCAAGTGTAAAAAGACGAGGGGGGGGGGCATTGGGAAAAAGAAGAGGGGGGGGGGGGATTTGAGACCGTAAACAATAGTGTAAAAAGTAAATGGAATTTTAGGAGGAGGGGAGAGGTAGGAGATAGGAGGATCTCAAGGAGGAATTAGAAATATTTGAGCAACAAAATACCAATATTCTGAAAGGAGTGGGGACTTTCGGATAGAGAGAGATAGAAAGATCGACAAGAAAGAGATAAGTGGTTGAGAGAGAGAGAGAGGGGGGGGCAGAATGTTTAGGAGAGCGAGGGGAAGGACGAGGGATTGATATCTATCGCCTAAAATACTTGAATCCCATACTTAAGAGCTCAATTGCACCAGTCGGAATCTTTTGCTTCAGACAGCCCAGGTATGCTAATCTTTATTTAATGACACTAATATCCTTCATACTTTTCACCTTGCTCTTTCTGTATACCTGGTCCACGATTTCTGCCTGTCCCGCCGGACCTTTCCCTTGGGGCAATAACGGGTGTTAGAGCACTGGGGCAGAGAGACCCACCGGTCATCTGTCCAGCATTGTCCACCTCATGGACCTTTCAACATGACTGCTATCCCAAACACTCACCTTGCGAATCCTTTCCGTCCAGTCCGGTACTTCTCCGTTTCATTGCTGATTCCAGACAAGCGGTAAGATTTTTATCACCGGGCAAATCCTTGGCTTCGCCTTGGGTTAATTCTCCCTGGCTGTAATGAACGAAATCCGCTTCTCCCGGATAAATCCGGACTTATCGATTGTACCAATGAGAGGGATTAAGTCACTCCGGGCCTGTGATGAAGGCGTGCGGAAAACAAAGACAGAAACTATTAGTGGACAGCTTTTGTTTGTCTGGGCACTGTCGTAGAAGCGGGAAAAACACATCTATACTTAGCTGACGGCAGCGCTGATTTGCTATTATTATTGGAAGAACAACTTAGCTAAAGAGAGTATGTAACAGTGAGTGACTAACGGAAACTATTGTGACGTGTTAGATCATCGGTGTTGTTTGTCATACCGATAGAGACGTTTCACCTTCGCTCGTTCAAACTTCGTCTCTAACCGACTCAGCGAGGGCGTACGTAATGTATGTAACGACATCATTGATTACAAGTGCTCGGGACGGGGTATCTGAGCACAAAAACCAAGAAAAAGTTTTGACAACTTTGTCATAGCGTGACAAATGATTAGTGTTTCAACCCTATTCCCTCGGGCTGATGTATACACAGGATCTTAGGATAGAATTTGCCAAAATATTTACGTCCATTAATCTTCTTCCTCTTCAAGAAAACAGGCCAGGGAGGTGGGAAGGGATGCGGTGATGGGACATGGAAGGGAACTGTCCTAATGAACTTGTTTTTGGGTGTAATTTATTTCTTTTGTCATTACAAGTGCTCTCACATTTCACATCCTGTGAAAATTTATTTATTTATTTTTTCGTTCTCATTTCATGCTGGGATTTTGGCACAGACAGGAATAAAAATATACCACCACAAAAATGTAGTTAAGAATGCATCATTATTTACTCGTTATGCGCTGAACGATGGACTAGAACCCTGTGTCTCTCGGGAAGACAAAAATCTGTTCCTTTAACCTTTTACAGATTTGTGCATTTTATGTTCATTACACCCATTTTACTCCATAGGCCAGCAATAGTCTATAGCGATATTACCCAGAGGAAACATTTCAGTGTCTAGTTGATGTTTCGGCCTTTATCACAGAGGACATAGATCACTGACAGGTCAGCAATTCTCCTTCCGGAATCATCCAATGTTGTATTGTCATTATGACTAATTTATCACTTCTTCGGACAAGGCTTAATGGCATTTCAGTGTTTAATTATATGAGCGTTTGACTTCTTGGCTAGATGCACCTGTACGGAAGCCAAGGACCACTCTGTTTGGATATGCCCAGTTTGCTGTGGACTCATTTTTATCATGACCAAATTTTGACTGTTATGACTCTGCTTCGGACAGACTTAACAGCATTTTTATGTTGAGGCCTAGGTATGCTTAGATTTGACTTTTCACTTTCGTTTTGTTAGGATGACCTGCGGCTTTTCAGCAACTGCACTATGTGGACCTGACAGTCCAGTTTTCGGTGAATTTTCTTTTCATTATGATTAATTGTTTCTCTGCTCGGGACATCTTTGGCCTGCCTGTGTGGAGTTTTTAATGTCTGGGCTTAATGGCCTTTTGGTGTTTCAATAGTTCTTCTTAAACTTACTTTTCACTTTTGTTATAGATATATTTATTTCAGCGACTGTTCTATGTTGATTCAACGTTTAAATTTTTCAGTAGTTCTTTGTCATGAGGGCTAATAAATATAATCTGCTAGCGTAGCTCGGACATTTTTTCGCCTGCATGTGGACTCTTTCACCTCTAGACTAAGGCAGTCTTTCACTGTTAACATAGTTTCTCCGACTTGACTTTTCACTTTTGTTTTATAGCAGTCTCGATTACCCATGACAGTTTAGCAGCTGCTGAATTTGGACCCGACGGTCCAATTTTTGGTGGATTTCCTTTTCATTACGACTAATTACTTCTCTGCCCGGGACATCTTTGGTCTGCCTGTGGAGTTTTTAACCTCCGACTCTCGTGTGTTTACCGACAGTAAGAACGGCAGGGTGAAGAAACTGATGGCGGAGTAATTGGCATTCCCCCAGTGGGAATTGACGGGTTGTTAGGGTTCTTCAAGGTACTTACGGCACGGGGCTTATCACCTGCTGCTGCTCTTAAAGGTCCTGGAAATCTGAGATGATGGCAGTTGCTCCCCCTCTTCTTTTTTTAAAAACTATATTTCTCTCTCTCTCTCTCTCTCTCTCTCTCTCTCTCTCTCTCTCTCTCTCTCTCTCTGCGCTGCTCTGCTCTGCTCTCCGTTTGGTTTTCTCTTTCGCCGCCGCTCCTTGCTGTGACTGGCGGGGATCCTTCTTTTCAAGAGAAACATTTTAATCCTAGGGATTATCTCCGTCTTTTTGGAACCTGCTTCAGTTTTTAATCTCTATTTCTCCTTTCTGTTCCTCCTCCCCCTTCCCCTCCCCGCCTCAACTCTCTCCCTCCCTCCCCCTCCCACCCCTACACCCCCTCCCCCCTTCCATCCCTGGTTCTTTTCTTCATCTGTCTTTTTTCCATGGTCCGTTTCTTTCATACCGAAAACCAAAACTCCCTCTCCCTCACCGCTTTGTCTCTCTCTTTCCAAGCTCTTCTCAGTCTGTGGATATGCTACCTTCTGCCTCTCTTCTCTGTATTTCTCTCTCTTTCCTTAATTCGTTCTCCCTATCTCTCACAACAGATATCCTCTCTTGCCACCTTACTATATCTTTTCCTCCTTCATCTTTCTCTGTTTTGTTCTCTCCCCTCTTTCTCTCCCTACTTCTCTTTGTTCTCCATCTCGGTCTCTCTAGTACATCTCTCTATATATCACCATGTCGGAATCATTGCTTCTCTCTTTTTTTTTCTCTCTCTCTTACCACTTGTCCTTCTCTACCGCTCTCTTTGTCTCTCATATGCGTCCCCGTCCACTGTACCTCGTTACCCCTCCTGACACTCGTCTTCCTGTGGTGCGTGCACACGCAAGCTCACCCTCTATTTGGTGCTCATGCAGCCGCCATACTCATAACGTTACTGAATCTGAAATGAGGGCATGGATGATTTGGCTCTACTTGTTTCGTTTCTTCTCCTTTGGGCCTCTTGTAACGAGGGCTGGACCAGGGCTAGAACTCCTATGACCTTGCACTCAACTGACACAGAGGTCGGGGGAAAATGGCGCCAGGGCATCACACTTTATGCGTGCATTGCTAAAGAACTACCTCTGTGAGACAAATAACTACGTGAGAAATTGAACGGTTTTGAAAGCAGCCCATAGTAAAAAACATCAACAACAATGCATGTGCATTCTGTTCGTGAGCAGCTTGTGTGGGCCTAAAAGAAGCAGAGAGATTTATGATAAAATATATTTATAGTTTTTGATCACTGGGCACACGTTACCACCATAAAACTAAATGGAGGAAGTAAAATTCGTTTATATTCCATTTATGGCATGAGGCTGACGACCTCAACTGAGCTTTACAAGGGAAATTCTTTGAAAATCTGTGTCACAATACCAATAAAATGGTTGTTAAATCCCTCGATCTATACAGCCCATCTAAGGCGATAATCCTTGTCATAATGGACGCCTCTGCTGGAGGCAAAAGCCCTCAGCGGAGCACTGAAAGAAAAGAGCTATCATTTGAAGTGTAACACAAAATGACTGGAATGGCGACAGTTGCTCTTGATAGCAAATACGGGAAATGGATTGAGGACAAATGATATGGCACAGATGATGATTAAATGAAATACAAAACAAGAATTGTGGAGATTCGTGATCGCTTAACATCCTATGGCCTGTGGCATGGCACCAGCTGGCGAGATATCACAAGCTAATGATGGAGGTCATTCATTAATATATTGTGATAAAAATAAATAGCGTTTTGCCATTGCGGAGTTAGTTTTTAACTCTTTTTTTTTTCAGGTAGCTACTTGAGACTGAATTATTATCATTATTTCTTAGTATACTTTTGAGCACTGGATATAAAAGCGGGACAGATAACCTGGTCATGTCAGGCCTTATCACCTCATGGTTGGTGCTAGCAAGTTCGGGCGAAGTGCAATAGTCTGAGGTAAAACATAAAAGGTAAAGGTGAAGCTTAATTACAAGGTCTATTTGAATGTAGATTGTGGAATGTGTACCATTCTGTAATAGAGCTAATGCGATAAGCAGACCAGCTCATAATGTCACTTGTCATAATCTGTGTGATGGGGAATATAGAACATAGATTCACTCGGCGCTTTCACTTGCACCGCTTATCTGCATCGTTTCAGTTTAGTTTTAAAGATATGAAAACAAGATACTTCTTTTTAAGCTGATTATGTCTGTCGATGTGGAAGGAAGAACATATGGTGGTGAAAGTCTCGGTGAAAAGAAATTGCTTTGGTAGTAATTGAAAGATCAGAAGATAGAACGGAAGTATGTGGAGCCAAAAGGGCGATAATACAGATTTTGCAATTCAGAGAAGGGGAAACAAACCTTTCCCCTTATGTTTGGGAAAAGAAAAAGAAAATAGTGTGCTGTTGGGTACATTTTCATTAAACGTTGGAATATATATTGTTGTTGTTTATAAGTTCCCCACCAAAGCAAAGATGGATGTTGGCAAACATTATTTTGAGCAAGTTAGACACAGCGCCTTGCAGTAATCAGGGAAACCGATCGGTCTCCAAGAATAAATTTGGCTCTGGAAGAAAGGGTGAGACAAGGCGTTGTGGGTGAGAGGTGGGAGAAAGAGAAGAAAGAGAGAGAAAGACAGAAAGATAGAAAAGAAAGAGAGAGAGACAGTAGAGATTGGAAGTAAAAGACGGGAAGAAGCGAAATGAAAACACAAGTCAAGATGATGTATAGAAAACAAATAGAGAGATTTGTTGTGTCTGAGCGGCACTAAAGTGGAGCAATGTATGGACTTGATCTTGAGAGCACAGCAGAGACAAACCTTATATATAACAAAGGCGACTTACCAGAAGACAATCAATTGTTGTAAGACAGTAGTGTGCGCCACTCGACAGCATTATTTCACCAGGGAAAGTTTTTTCTTTGTCGCTTGGAGCCAACACAAAGATGAGAGGACGATGTTTTTTGTTGTTGTTGTTTTTTTGGAAACATACGGAAGTTTAAGAAAGAAAGAAAAAAAAAAGAAACGGGAAGGAAAGACAGAGTTATTTCACCAACTTTGTATGTGAAGACTTGCTTAACTCACCCTGATAGAAGTTTCTTCATTTATTCTCCGACTGTGATTCAGTATTGAGAACAATATAAACCTGTCATTGAGAGCCATGCCAGGAAGACTAAGCTATAAGATCTATCACCGTTATTACGTTACCTATCAAAAAGATAACGTGCTGTGAAGCGTAGCAGGGATGGTTGGGGGCAGGAGAGTTTAGAGGAGGATTAGGAGGCCACACACAAGAAGACGAGGCTTATGCCGGATTTAATGGCCAGAACTTCAAAAGTTTACGTAGAAACTCCGTAGCGTTGAAGTCAAGGATGCGGAATGAGACGAGGTACGGGTGAGGATTTCCATCCTGCGCAGCTCGAACTTTCACATCTTGCACCAGGGAGATTCCTAAAACAGATGCATAGGAATCCAATTATTTGGCTAAATAGTCTATCAGGCGTAGCCAGGAGAAAACATTGCTCCGGTAAAACGCCAGTATTTACGGCACCTCGAGAAGGTTTTTGGCTCATCACTTTCCTAACTTAAGAGTTGGAAAGAAAAACATTGACATAAAGGGGGTTGTAGAATCCGAAGTGGGTTTTAGCGCAGTCACGTGGGCCTAATTATATTAGCAAATTCGGCTCTTTGACACGGAAATGCAATTAGGAGGTAATAGATTGCTAAAGTGTGTTGCTTATTATGAAATAAAGCGTCATACTTTGAAACAACAAACAGAAACGGGTGCCAGAGCCACATGGTTAGATTATTGCCTTTTCATGAAAGTGTTGCTTTGCCATCAAGTTTTAGCTGGGCATTATTATTTTTCCCTTCTGTTTTGACTAATTATCCATTTCTTGACATGAGCTCATTAGAAAGAGAAAGTCCGAAGACGGGTTAGAAGGCGTGGAGGGGGTGGGGGAAGGGGGGGGGGGCGTGTCAAAGAATCAAGTGATGGGAATGGAGAGTCGGAGGATGGAGCAGACAGGAGTAAGGGGAGAATTGGGAAAGAAGAGATTAAAGACTGGAACGCCCTCTCGGAGATGCAAAAATTGGAGAAATAGATTGGTCGTCAGAGCACAGTATGTGAGGAAGGAAGTGGGAGAGGAGAAGAAACTGTTTACGGCATCAGTATATTATCCTTCAAAGGATTTTATCGTGGGAAGGAGAAATACAGCTAGAAACAGGTAGAAAATATAACTAATGAATGAAAGAAAAAATGAAGTTCCCAGGGAAGACCAAACAGAATGATAGAACAGCACTCAAAATCTGATATTAGAGGATGGATAGAGGAAAAGAGATTTCTGTGTGTTCGTGTGTATATATGCATATCAGTAAGCAAAAAGAAGGGGGGGGGGGGGGAGAGAGAATATCTACAAAAATTAGACAGACAAAAGAGAATAGGGAGAAGAGAAGGAAGGAATCGACGAAAAAAAAAAAGAAAAGAAAAACTAAACAATGAATAAAACAAGAGAAACAAAGAAGAAAAAAAAAAGAGAAAAAAACTCAGAAAAAAAAAGCAAGAGACAGATCTTATTATGTTTTAATGGCTGCTCTCCTTTAATGCGTTAAGCGTTCCTGGATGTCCGAGAAAATTGGCAAGTTTCAGATTGTTGGGGTTCTCAAGGGCGCTGGCATACGCCATGAAGCGGAACAAACCAAATAGAATCTCCTTCATAACCGGTCCGCTGGACGGGACGCCGGAATGGACTTTCTGAATTCCCGCATTTCAAGCGTTCTCTGTAGCCCCTACCTTGTCCAATCGCTGCGCGCCACGGCGATATGCTAAAGCCATCTGATTGGTTTAATTAGGCGACGAGAACGCCACTTTGGCAGGCACGCTTTTATTTCCAAACTGTCTTCGTCTGTCAGCGAGAAAGTGGTTAAAATAGCCCACAGCTCACTGGGTGATCTAACGAATGGCAGGTATTGTGTTGTTTCAACAACATTTACAATAATATTACAGGTTTACAGCATTGGGGATGTTGCAAAACTATGGTGAGCCTAGAAGTGAGAAACAAGGGAGAGCAGCACATTTTTAACTTTTCAGGGACTTTGAAAGTGGCAAATTGCACTTTATTCCCAACCATGAGGGGGGAAAAAAAGCAATAATATTAAAAGCAACTGAGGGGAAAATACTGTATACTGCTGTGAGCTACAGTGAAAAATAACAAATAAAGAATGAATTTTGTCTAGTCCTTATGATGTGGTTTTATCCCTGTAAACTTACAGCCATCAAGACAGCAAAATGCCGAGAGTAGAAGAATCTTTGACACTGGCAAATTCCTGCTGGTGAGGAAAGGCGCCCGAAACCCTGATGGCTTCTCCATACTAACCGGTGCATTCTCACAACAAAACGAATTTTGCTGTCTCTTGGAGGAAAATTAGGCGGGCAATCTTAACTAAATACGCTTAAACCAGCCGAAAACAAGACAGAAGCCCTGCCAATTTTCATTACAAAGGCCCAAGCCAGAGCTGAATCAAATGAAACGGCTGGATGGTTCAGTTATTCAGGGGAGGTGTTTTGTACACAAGGTAGCTCTGTAGTGTTCACACAGACACACAGAAACACACTCATAGACTCCGCCCCTTAATCAACAAAATATATATGCAAACTTGATTTGTTCTTTTAGCGTTGGTACCGTCCTTACAATTTCTCCGCTAGAATTTTTGATTCCAGATGATAAATATTAATGAAAAGAAGAAGAAGAAGAAAAGAGCGAAACAAAATAGCTTTAAAAAAAAGTTATCTGTGTAATGGCATTCATTATCTTGCCGAAGAGTCTGACGGAGTCGAATAGCGGACCTCCGGTACAGCAGCAAAGCTGTGAATGACGAGGGCAGATGCTGGCAGATTCCCCTGCCTCCACTTCTATCTATCTCCAGGGCCGGCAGCCAATGTCGGAAAGTAGACAAGGCAAAACGCCCTGTCATGTAGGTGCTCCGGTGTATGTAGCATGCGGGAACCACAAGGAGATTTTCATAGATGTTATAGCGATTCGCTTCTTGTTTCTGAAGTATTGTTCTCTCTGTTAGACAACAGCTGGGGTTTCGCATCTTCTCTCTCCATGCTATCTAGAATTTGATGTGCCCTTGAGAAATACAAGTTTTCCAGCAGCCCAGAAAAACGAAACAAAACAACAATACAAAACTATTAAAAAAAAACTCTCCTAGCTGACCCCACTATATATCGAAATCACAAGCTCTTTAAGTTAAATTATGTCTGAATGTCATAATGTCCATTGATGACAATGAAGGCTGCAGGTTTTAAGTGCAATTTTGACACGAACAAATGGAACTTTCCCTTCGTTCTTAACAAAGAGAATGTGAACACAAAAGCATGGAAGCGATAAATCATACAAATTATTTCCCCATCAGGTCAATTACAATATCATTTTGGCATGAAAAAAAAAAGATAAATAAATACATAAATAAGAAACTCAAAACATAAATAAATAAAGCAATTTTTTTTAAAAAACTTGGAAAAAAAATAAAATGAAAGCAGAAAAGTAAACAGACAGACAAACGTTTTTATTAAATTTCAAATGGGAAATTGTGATCTCTGAGCAAAACGATGCAAGACAGATTTCTTCGAAATCATTGAATTGTCCTTTTTTTTTTTTCTTTTTTTCAAAACATGAAGCATTTTCTTCTCAGAAATTCTATATGTTATTCACAACGTATAATAGTATAAGACATTGTGATTACTGAACAGAAAATGGTGGATTTGAGTACAGTGTTGACATTTTTCCTCGCATAGAAGCGTCTTCGCTACCTTGGACCTGTCAAGAGTTTGGACCTTCATTGTCTGTGTTACAGAGTCGAAGACCTTCATGCTTAACGATATCCTCATCATATGTCTGGGTTGTTTTCACTATGATTGAGACAATGGGCCATTTTATTAGTCAGTTAAATTACTTCCCTTTGCCAAAGACAAATGATCTAATACAAGCATTGCAAAGAAGGAAAAAAATCACGTTTACTCTTGTTAGTTGAAAAACGGTAAGCAAAAAAAAAAAAAAATCATGAAAAAAATTATCACGTTTATGGTGGAGATGTTTCAAATTACAAGAGAAAACGTGATTTGTTCTCCCTTTTTGCAACGTTTGTGCTTTATCTCTTGTACTTGGTAAAGGGAATGATTTGGCTGCCGGTCAAAATGGGCTCATTATAATAGGGTAAACCCAGGCTGTGGGGAAAGAGGAGCCTCGTGAGTTCTCGTCTTTGCATTTGACTCCTGATAAAACATATTGCCTACGAGTCTGTTGTTTGAGAATCGCATCTTTGGTTCTTGATAATTATATGTAATGGAAAACTAGGCTTAAATGTTTTATTGGTGGCCAATATAGTACAAAAAGTATCCAAGTTGTTAAATGGTTGGTCCATCTGTCAGTACTCTAATGTGAATAGGAAGACATTTGTCCACGCCTGTTTCGGTTCCTAAAGGACACTGGGTGAAGAATCGACGGCCAAGCGTCTCTGGCACAAGGCTGATAGTTAGTGATAGAAGGATACCTGGCCGGACAGAGCCTGCTCATTTATCTCTTCAACGATTCTTTAACCATCTGAACAGTGGCAGAGATAATGACCAAAAAAAGGAAGAGAAAGATAATGAAAAAAAAAGAAAAAAGAAAAAAAAAAGATGAAGACACGATTTACAGCAGTTGCTGTTGTCTTCTATTTTCATTTGACGTATCTGATCTTTTGTCAAGAGGATGTACCTATAACAAAGTTAAACTCTGTTTTCTTCCCAAAGAATAATGGTGTTTCTAGAGGGCATTGGGTATAGAGAACCTGGCGGAAAATGAGGGATGGGAAGGGTAGGGCAGGGGAGCTGGGCAGGAGGGGAATAGGGGAGGGGGAGGGGTGGGGGGGGAGAAGAACGAAACTGTGGAGTTTTGTTTATTTTGCAATACCTGCCTTCTAATTTTCGTATTATGTTTCCTTAGAGTTATAGAGAGCTAGATGATTTTTTAATAAAAAAAAATACCTAATTTTACAACTTTTGCCGTTGGAGACTATGTTCATATCACCTATTTACAAAAGCGACAGGACTAATGGAAAATTGCAGCTTAGAAGGCAGCGAAAGACCACATATTATTATATGATAAAAATATCACGATATAGTGCTGTTTGATTCAGGAGAATAACATGCATGATAAAATCATTATAATAGAAGGCTGGTAATATGGAGATGTGTCCATTATGTCACTCAGTGATGATGATACTACCCAACCACCTCACAGTTTAAACTGGTAGTGATGCAAACTCGAAAATTTCCCACGGCATGGAAGAGAATGGCAGTGTTACACACACACACACACACACACACACACACACACACACACACACACACACACACACACATATACACGCACACATACGCACGGAGTCAGTGAGGGAAAGCGTGAGTGAGAGAGAATGGGAGAGAGAGGACGGAAATCGATGGAGAGAAGAGGTTTACATATAAAGAAATAGGGCAATCCATCTATAATAATATTATAAATTCCTTGAGATCTCCCTTATTGAATATCGTTTCCAGATTTGGATTTCTCGACGATATAAAAAGAAGAAGAAGAAGAAGAAGAAAGTTCTGAATTTTACCACACACGCTTCATATTAGCGCTGCCCACCCACACCGGGGCGCATATTCTTTCTATTTGACCCTGTCCATCCCTCACATATCTGGTCCCGTGGAGTCCCCTTCACCAGCCCTATCACTGTCCACACTGAAGTGTCAGATTTTCTCAAGGGTCCATCAACCTGCTGCTGAAGGGCCACTCCGAGACCCCTGGAGACGGCTCGATCGCTTTGGAGAACCGCATGGATTAGCAGATGTTTTCCCATCCTGGAGAGGAGGTATCAATGCAAATGGAGAGTCAGAGAGGGAAAGGGAGAGAAAGAGAGACAGAGAGAAAGGGGGATAAGGAAGGACAGACAATAGGGATCAATGTAGTGAAAGACCAAGGTTAGAGAGAGAGAGAGAGAACGAGAGAAAAAGAGAGAGAATGAAAGGAATAGAGAGAGAGAGAGAAAGAGAAGAGTACCAGGGGAGGAGAAGAGTGTAAAGATGGCTCAATGGATGAGATGACCCTTCAAGTGTTGAAGAGATAAAACTCCCCATGCTGTGTCAGCCCCAAACAATGGGTATAATCACGCCTGGCGTGTTTGTCCCTGGCCACGCTCTTGATGATGTCAGTGCTCTCGAGATGTGCATGTGAAATTGAGCATGTGCTTTGATTGCGTGTGTGTGTGTGTGTGTGTGTGTGTGTGTGTCCATGCAAGTTTGTGCAGGTGAGTTTGCATGTATTAACTATAGGTATGTGTGCTTATGAGAGATTGAAAATGGGAATGGGACATTCATTACTTAATCCAAGCCTCTCCTCTTATTCACCATCTCCCCCCCCCCCCTCCCTCTCTCTCTCTTTCGTTCTCTCTTTCCAATCCGGACAAACTCCATCACAAACGGACAGATTACGTCACTCTGTAACTCAATGCACGTGTGTATCTTTGTTTGTGTGTGAGCAAGTTAAACGTGCGTATTAAGAAAGCCTTTTCTCTTTAACTACCAAAAACAAACCCTCCCCCCTCCCCCATGCCCCCTTTTCTCTCTTTGCCC
>JBCEWB010901572.1:0-15668 GCA_039654565.1 Peronia peronii
TGAGTGAGTGAGTGAGTGAGTGAGTGAGTGAGTGAGTGAGTGAGTGAGTGAGTGAGTGAGTGAGTGAGTGAGAGAATAAATGAGTGAAAGGACGGAGAGAGGAAAATCGATCTTTATTCACTCCAAGAAAGTGGGATGGTTTGATATAATTATATGTCAGGAGCTGACACATTTGATACACTTCACTTTTAAGTGCTTTCCCATTTGTCCACGGGAGATTTTCGGAAGACAACACGGCTGAGTGGACAGACTGGAAGATTTCTTGAGGGGGGCAGGGGTGGGGGCGCGTACTGGAGGTGATTTTTAAAATTATTATTATAGATTGACAATTTTAACAATTTCCATCGAATTGACATATTCAAATTAGATGAAAAGCAATGAAAAAATGTCTTTCTCGAACGGTTGCCATAGCCATAGCAACAACGCCATTTTGGATTTTGGTGTCTCCAAAATGACTTTTTCTTTCTTTTTTAATCTAGCTGCCCCACCAAATATCAATGGAACTTAACAAAACTTGGTGAACATGTTGTTTCAATATCTAAAAGGTTGCTTATTTGAGCTCTTTGTATGTAAAAGAAAGTGTTCTGAACATTTTTGAAAATGCCATATAGTGAAATTTCAAATTTCGCATATTTATCATAGTAAAAATCTACTTTTCTTTAAAAAGTACAACCAGAATTGGCCTCGAATATGTACGTTTTTTTTTCACCTTATTGTAAAAATGATGTATGCCAAATTTGGTAAGAGTCAGTCCAGAAATCAAATTGTAGATAGCAAAATGGTGATAAAAAATAACAAGTTCGAAGAAAAAAGCGTTGAACTTTTTTGTTGTTGTTTTCTTCCAGGGAAAAATTGACATGGAGAGTTTTTTTATTCAACTTTTAGCTTAGAACAGTCCTTTTTCACACTCTAACTTCCTCTCCATGGTTTCTGCGTTTGTTTGTTTGTTTTTGTTTTTCCTTTTCCTAGCTTTTTGAACACATTTTTTCTCCAATTTTGCTCCTTAACCCCAATCATTATAAGGGTTCTCATAGAGTCACTTCCGGGTTGAGAACCTATATGTTGCCTCTATATCTTTCTTTGTCAAAACCAAGTTAACCTTTACTATGGCATATAGTCCACAATTGTGCTCTGAAATAGCAAAGATAAAAGAAAATTTTACTATTTAAAGAACGTGAAGGCTTATTACAGAGCGCCTAGTGAAAGCTTACGCTGATTATCTGCGTAACCGTGAGTTTTTATTGCCTCAGAGTGGTCACCCAAAGCATAAACCCGGCCTTGAGGCTCAAGATGTTGCTAGAGGAGGTCAAAATCTAGTGTTTTTCGCAACCTTTGCCTGTATATGATCAAATAGTGATGATCTACCACTGCATGTAGCAACCAGATCGAGCCAAATCCCTGTTGACAGTGGACCGGACCATCCGTTGAATGACCATGGGTCAAACAAGTTAGAATGGACATATCCACTTTTTAATATCATTTTTACATTTAAAAAACGCAGGACGTTTAAGAGAAAAGGAAATCCCAAAATAATATTTTATAATATATATATAAATTAAATGCAGGCTCTGTCGCACGATCACCAGAGCAATGAAAGGACGACATGTTCAGCAATGTCCATCTTCTGAATGTGTCAATTCCCTTTTGGTGGTTGTGAACGTTATATGGCGTGTTGATTTGTCATGTTACGGGAGACATGCATCATCTATGTACATACTGACAATCATGCACACCTTTGGATTGCGTCCATTTCAGAGACACTCGAGAGGCCCACCCTAAGTTTCTTACTCCTGGTGGGCGTCTATTCCAAAATTTTAAATGCGCTGGACACACGGTACTTCCAATGTTTACACATATTTACCCGTTTTTGACAGCTTTCCTTTATAATCTTTGATCTTTCAACTGAAACACACGTCCTTTGCTGCACCTTTAAATTTGTAAACGCTTTCTACTGTGCCAGACGCAATAAAACCACAATCGTGCTGATGGGGTGTTAAATCCCACCATAGACAAACAACTAAACAAACATTAGACTATAGGCCATTACTGTACAACTGGTTATTTAAAAACAATGATTACTCAAGGAGGCAAGGAGAAAGACTGAGTAATTTTAACTGAATAAAAATGCGTTTTTTATTATCATACTTTAGTATATGAAATACGAAAATACGAATTTTCTAATGAATAGATAACCCTTGTCAAGGACGACACGAGAATCTGGTCTGAAATTCAACATACGCAGAAGCTTCTTTTGGAGACACTTGTCTACCTTGTGGAGCATATTGAAGACAAGCCCTAGCGGTTTGTTCTAGAAGATACCGGGGCTCAAATATTGATGCTATGACATATTTACAGAGATAGTTTACTCTCTAGAGTAACGCCAGGCCTTGGAGTATATTAAGAAAATTTTTCTTCATGAACTGGTATTCAAGCATACTTACCTAAGATGTTTTCTTTACAAATAGACCTGATTAGCACTTCTTATAACGTCCGCGGTTGTTCATAAAATGTAAATATCGGCCTTTAAGATGGGTTTCCTAATCATTATGGAGATTCTCTACTTTTGTTTTGTTTAGTTTTTTTATCATTAAGATGAACACTACATAACAGGACAAATAGCGAGAATCTCGCAGCTTTAAACAATTCGTGTCATGATTAGTACTAGCACAGTAAGAGCCTGTAGATTGACCTTAAGAATTATGATATCGATTTTTCTACTCTTTAATACTTGTGGAATGAACCATCAAACAAGAACTGTCTTATTGTGTGAACCCAAAGCGTGAAAAATATAAAGGGTTATGGGTTTTTCCCTGAGACTATTGATTTCAGCTTTAAGCTCTAAAGTGCCTTTTCATCCACAGTGAAGATGATTCTACCGTACAAATGCCTAATGCGTGTGTTTACAGCAGCCTAGCTGTATTCATGAGAACTTATATCTTTTCATATGAGAGAGTATCAAATATTTGAACGGATTCTCTGAACGAAGAATATGAGGAAGGAGGAGGAGGGGAGGGGCAGAGGGAACACATAGGCAGATATATACATAGACATACAGACATATATATTTCGTGACTGGCAGAGAGAGTGCAATTTTATTACAGTCTCTGTCCAGATGAGTTTCTAATAAACCATGATGAATATTTAAGAACAGCAAATTATGTGAAAAAAAAAAAGAGGTTAACCTAATTATTCGCCCATATACAGCTATAGACTAAAATATGGAAGAAAATGTATATTTTGCAAATCACACAGGGCAGGTATACTTATGGAGGCATACATATACACAATCTCTGAAGACAAATGCTCAATCACAACACTACGGCATGGTGATGACGATGTTTTCGCTGACCTCATTGCCAATCTTGCATATTATAAATCTACAGTGAAGGGCAATCGTTTTGAGATTCTGCATCCCTCCGCTCAATTGTCTCAATCTTCGGTGATAAGACGGGATTCGTTGCCTGTGCTAAAGTACTTTGGCCAAGAGCCCTTTCCTCGATAAATGAAAACTCACTCCTGTTTTGGCAGTTTTGCTATCTCACTTTTAACAATAGCAATTATCTTTCAATATGTGGAAAGATATCAGAACATACCGGATGTGAAAAAAAAAGCCTCTGTCAGAGCACATAAATCAGGGTGTGCCTTACTTACATTTATTCTTTCGTTCTTTGCTAGGGAGAAATGTCCAACTAGACCATGCACACACACGTTGTTTATGTAGACACAAAAAGCTGGTCTTCTCCAACAATTCCCATTTGATTCCTAGATTGAAGTGCTAATACATGACATGCATCTTAATTAACTCACTGAAACCTTTTGCATGCAACGCGCAATATTTCCCCTCCTCCTAACCTGCCCTCCTCTAATCGTCCCCGCTATTTATGTTTTTTGTTTGTTTGTTTTCTCTTTCAGATAAGTGACCAAAAAACAAACAAACAAAAAACTGGCAAAAATGAATAAGGAAAAGAACAGGAAAAGGCACGCAAATCCCAGTCTCGAACGTGAGACACGTGGAAAGTCTTTAGATTTACATGTACTCTGCATGTTGAAGATGTCAATTTCAAACCTGGACAATCAGCGAACGAAAAAATACGATATGAAAAGTCTCGTTACACGATAAAAGATCAGCATAGGCATGACTCGTAATTGCACTCTTGTTCTCATTTGACCTTTGTATGGTGGCTACGGTGTCAAACCCTCGACCTGGGAATCAGAAGTTCATAACTTCGAATCTTAACAGGGTCCAACATTTCTGCTAATGAAAAGATAATTTACGCAGTGGCTTACATCAAATAGCTCAAATCGCGAAGAATAGATCACTACTGCATCACAAACTATAGTTACATGCTTGTACAGGTACAGACTATCCTTTATGATCCCTGGACAACGGACTGGATGAACATTTTGTTTTGCTCAAGGTAAATGCATAGTGAGCTAAGACATAATATTTATGATGGAATCAAAACATGCATAGCTCACTGTGTATCAGTGGCGTAAATAAACCGGGTTTACTACTGCAAACAAATGATCATCAGAAACGATAACCGAATGCCCTTCATCAATGCCTTTGTATTCCCTACAATAATAGATGCTGATTTTTCATTTTCATCTTTAAATTACCTGCATGCCCCTTTTTTTTTTATATTTTGGAAATTGAGGGGCGTATATAAACAGATTTGACATATTTCACATTTTTGGAGTGAATGCGGACCAGAACAATATATTTCGACGAAAGAGAATTAAACAAACACTTTTGTACGTAACCATGGTTTGTTCTGGTTTTCCTACTGACATAAAGAAAAAGCCTACGGCACAGCTGCGATGCAGAGGCAAGACTAAAGCTCACAAAGTATTGAATAATTTCAGTTACTGAATTCAACGTGACCCTTCTGCCATGTGCAGTAAGTATTGCACTTCATTCATCTTTGTAATGGTCCCAGGCATAAGGTTCCCAACACAATGTTGTCAAGTAAATACTTAACATAATTCCTTTGTGAATGTGTATGTGTTCGTTTTTGTGTAGGTGTCTGTCTGTATGTATGTATGTCTGTCTGTGTGGCAGTGTGATTTTGTGTCTGTGGTGTGTGGAAAGATAATAAAGGATATAAAGTTGCATGGTCTGCAGATCTCGAAGTCTATCAGTAGATAAGAAAGATAACTTGTCAGAGGCATAATCACCAATAAATGATGTTGAACATCAACCTTTTGGTGCTAAACATACCAAGTTTTTTATGGCCTGGGGTCGGGCGATAAATTACAAAGAAATGTAGATGTCGTATATATTTCAAGGTAAAGTCATTATCTTTCAAAGAATTTCAATGTATTGAGATGAGATATGATTTAAGAAACTTAGCCACAATATAAGTAGCCACACTAACAAATCTGGTCAGAGCAAAGCTCTTGGGAGAAAGAAGTCGTTGTAATAATAAACGTGTGTCAAAAACTTCACCATCAACTTTATGTTCCACGGCAATAGCTGAAACAATCACAACAGATGTAACTTACAGGCCGGATTAGGTATAAAGACGTAATGCGAACGAAATTACGTTGAAATTACAAATTCGATCGATATGGATACTGATAAAAAAAATGCCAATATCTTCCCTTATCAACATACGCCTACACGCAAAAGATAAACGAAACTGAAACACACATAACACACACACACGCGCACGCACACACACACAAACACACACACACAAACACAACAACAAAAGAACAAATTTGCAAGACTGACGAACAACATTTAAGATAGAGTTGGACCTAACGGCAATTTCCTATTCAGCACGTCTGTACATATAGAGTCAGTGGCAGTTGTTGGTTTGTGAAATAAGTTCTAGTTTGCTATTTGTATGGCTGTTCAACATTACGTCAATGCATCTAGCCCGTCTGCGGTATAGCTATAGACGTAGCCCGTTAGAAGATCACAATCAATCTTTTTGACAAAAAGGAACAAAATTTGTCTCCGTATTTTTTGTGAAATGAAATTATACTTTAAATTGAATCATTATAATAGCGACAATGTGAGGCTCTTCTCTGAAGACTCTGTTTACGAAAATGGATCTCCAAACCATCTCATTATTTTTACGTCATGAAGGCCTCTATTCAGAACGATAGACCTTCAATCCCGTTGTCTTTAAGAAAATTGTGAACAAAGGGCATTTGTGTAATTACGTCTGTATGGTTGTGATAGTTGTTGATTACTTTTACATTCTTTGGTAACTATTATTTTATATTCTAATATGCTTTTTTTAACTCCGGAATATCATTAATAATCTATTTAAAGATAAACTCAAACCATAACCAAACTGGTGATAGAATCTCGTTTTTGTTTTTTATTATTATTTCATTTAAAACACTCTTCTCTTTGTCTTTGTCTTTGACAAAACCATATTCAATCAACACTTCAAGGCCTAGTCGCCGACATATACAAACCCAAGAAATGTAAGAGACACTTGTATTTTCATTAAAATATTGATTAAAACCACACTTTCAGAAGTGGAGAGAAAATCACTTATAGATCTGCAAGACCTGTGAGTTACCACGTCAACCACCTTCATATGTGGATGCAAACGCCACTTGTCACGGTCCCATATGGGAGTGATCAAGGGAAAATACCGAGAATGCTATCCACTATCACATTAAAAACCGTCCACATAAAAACGTAGCTGCTTTTATAATATATTCACTGAGCCATAAGAAAATCATCACTTGATAACCCAGTGTAACATGGTATCTGCCGTACTGAACTTTCAATGTCAAAATATGAAAAGTATAAGAATAATAGAGCGTATTTATATAGCGCTTATCCCCGTACTGTACAGGCTCTAAACACTTTACAATCTATTATGATTATATGGTGATAAAATATTGTTTTTCTGTTATGGTTACTTTAAGGTAGAGGTTGATATTAAGCATTTCACGCTTTGTCGATGAAACAACATGCATATTATTGTCAGTTATATCAATTTGCATTCCTGACAAACATTCGGTCCCTGATTCCAATACTTGGATGAGACATTTCACATCATAGGAATGTATCACTTGGGCACATGTCGTTTTATCTGAATCCGTTTACCCCGGAACAATTTGTTTCCTTCAAAGAGAGACGACGTGGTGAAATAAATTTTACAGGCCCCGAGTGTACTATAAGAAGATAGTAAAATATTTTCACAGAACGGGAAAAGGCAGTAATTTGTTAAACACTGAAAGATATCATGAGAGCAAACAACAAAAGAAGCAAAAACACAAACAAAAGAAAAAAAAAGGAAAGAAAGAGAATGAAAAAAAAAATTAAAGGAAGTTGAGGACAAACGGGTCAACAAATGCAGAAGGAGGGCCGGAGAGGAAGAAAAAGTAGAGAACGACTAGGAAATGAAGTGGTAACACGAAAAGGAAGATAACTGCTGGTGAAATATTGAAACACCGCTAAAAGTGAAAATGTTTAACAAACACGATGGGAAAAAACAAAACAAAACCAAATTTAAATTTTTGACAGTGGATCTCGAACTGAAATCTATATATTCGCCCTTGTTTTGATCGGTCTTTTCCTCCCGTGACATCAAGGATGACGCAATTGTAATATGATCTTTTGAAAAATGAAAGTGGGTGACGTCAGAACTGTCATGTCTGACGTTCGTGCGAGACACTGTTTACCAACCCTCGCCTTTCGCCGTCCCCTTTTTTCCTTTCTCCGCTTCCAGAATAGAAATGAGATTAAATGTGTCCTACATTACACTTTGTACAAAACTGAAATGCTTCTTCTCTCGTGATCTCTGGTATTTAAAAAAAAAGAAATAAATTAAAAACTGTGTCTTAAAGCCCAAAATGTCCACCTTGCGTTTCACGGTGCGTTTAGGCTAATTCCCTATAAGCGTTTCACTCACAATTGTAACATTTTCAAAGCATTCCGGTATTACATCGTTCAAAAGAATTAACCAAATGCAAGATTTTCTTTATCGGCACACAAATAGTTTATAAAATACAGGTATCTGTCACTAATATCTGGATCCAATCATAAAAATGAAATCAGTCAGAAAATTTACCTTGACAAGGTAGGAGAATGGCACAAAGTGATCCAAAGTGTTCCTACCTCTATTTTGCTTTATGTTCAAAACTACTCATCGGCAGGTAGTCGACCGCATACTTTTCCGTGAGCGGTATTCTCTTTGCCTTAGCTGTCACCAAAAATCTGTCGTTACGAAATCTTTTCTGTTGCTGCTGTTACCCTCTCTAAAGTGCAACAAACATGAAATCAATACGTCATCAAAATGTCACTGACATAACCAACTGTCTTATTTGTGTAAACTCGAAAGTTTCACCTCATGAGTCCATCGCTTTCTTTGGTATAGTTATCATATTCAGAACAATCAATAATAGCACAAGACCAGTTGATTGCTTGCATAATGCATGTTATTTGGAACATAATAAATTTTTAAAGTATAATAAACAAAAGGTCACTGAGCAAACTGATTCTTTAAAACTGCATTCCTTCAGGCTCACTCAAAGGATTTTGCAATGACCACATAGACAAACCGCGAAATAAGAATAATGTCTTCAACAGCAAACCAACAAATCCCTTGTGTGGTGTGTTAACTAATAGTCCAACACAATTATCAAAATAATGACATTTTAAATTGCAGGAAAAGAACTATCAGCAATGTAGTGACTTTTTAATTCTCTTCTTGTTTTGGAAACAGCGATGCGATAGATAGAATCTTGAAAAAGTTGAATGACCAACAATAGCTCTTTGTGTGAAGAGGACACAGATCATGAGCAGATAAAATGAGATGAATTTCTAATTTGAGTTTGACTACTTGGAGGCAATGTATACGAGTCTCCCACCAGGATGAGCATTTCTGAAATCTCAAAGGTGAGAACGAATAAAGTGGCGACAAATATGCTAGGATGATATAAATCCCTGTCTGTCATCATAAGAATTTTCACTCAGGGGTAATGTAAGAAATCATAGTACACTGAGCAGCACAATATAATACATGTATCTTGCATACGCACATACTCCTTGCACGCACGCAAGCTCCTCAGCATATTAGTAACTGTGTAGCACCCAAAACGGTTTTTAAATCCACTGGGTTGTCTCTACAGAGGAGAGACAAAATATGTTAATAGTGCAAACTTACCTTGACAGTTAGGCCAATTTAAAGTGTCATCTACCAACACATGTAGATTATTATTTATTTCTACCGTGTTATACTGGGCCCATAACGCTTAGTTGCATTTTCTGTAATGGGATAAATGGATCACAATAATTGTGGAAAACACGTTCACTGCAATAGCCAGGATAATGCACAAAAAGCTCACAGATTTTCATTACTGGTCTAGTTCATCTTTGAAAGACAGGCTGATATCTTCAAGTAGCAACAATACTATTCAAGGTATCTCTTTTTCCTTCTGTTCCTTCTACAGAACTTTGTCTCGATACTAACATCTGCAAGTCCCTCTTTGCCAGCACAAATTGAGTTATCGCAAAGTCACACTTAGAACTGTGATCAGTGGAAACAAAAAATGAATCAGTAACCGGAAATGGCAGCTTAAACTCTTATATTTGAGATCAGACTTTCATCTTTCTGAAGTAATTATGACTGTCGCAGTAAGGAACAATAAAGCCGTAATAATCTGTACTTAAATGATTTTCCCAATGTCATTTTCATTTTTTTTTTAATTCTGCAAAATTCTATGCATTCTGTTATTCCTTGGACTACCGGTACAATGTTCACAATGTACTTGACAGAGAACGGTTGAATGATTAAAAGCATCAAACAAAAATGGCTGGAGTCGCACGATTGCAAATGTGTATGCTTCTGTGTAATTCGGGAAGTGCCAGAGAGTCCTGGACCATTTAAATTTGAGTATAGGTAGTCGATTTTACAGGTCCAAAGAGATTCTTTCCCAACGTAATTGAACCGCAAATAAGAATGCCATTGGAAAATTAAGAGACAGTCTTATTATGATGTTAACTTACCTATGTTAACGTCAAGACGGCTACTTTTCCATTTCTCCCGTTTCAACTAATAACGAAGAAAATGAATTATAAATAATATCTCTGAGTTTTCTTTAATGAACTAGAACCACAAGGGAGAGGATGTGGTCTGCCGCGTTGTAAATTTATAGCCATCTTTCTGGGTTTAAGCCTACAGTTATTTATGCGCTTCTTCTCTTATCTTAAGATAGATCTACGGTTACAACTTTTTTTTTCTAACCTACGATTAGTTACAACTCACATTTATCCAGTACTTAAATTATCATTTCTTCAATACAGTTTACTGCAATATCCAACTCAGGACAAAACTATCTCAATAATTTTTTTATTCTTTATCACTATATATTTAATCCAACAGCTATTTCACCATGAATCTCATTATCATCAAAACCAGCTCACCTTGTAATCTACACCTGCATCAGTGCAAAACCAATTAATACATCAGCTAATATCTCGAGCACAGAAAATTTAACCCACCGTTACTGGACACAGCTATTCACTTGCATTTAGCTCAACCTAGTTGCTGTCAATTATTCTACATTTTCAGTTTCACTCCGTCAACCAGGTAAATCCCAGAAAGCTGATATCAATTACATGAGGATATTATAATATCAACACAATGTCCACGTTTTGTGACAGTAAGCCGAGTATGCGATAGCACCAATTCTACACCCAACAGGTTGTTGCAGATACCGAAATTACCAACGTGCTTACCCTACGACTCATATAGTTTAGGGTTTGTGGTCGGTGAATTCAGTTGGTGCGACTGGATACCAGTTCTAACTATTTTTGCTCTGTTCAAAGGCTAAAAGATGTGCATATTTTTCTTACACCAGAGCATTATTTTTTACTTATTTATTTATGTTGCGTGTTTGTTGTTGATTTTGTTTGTTTTATTTGTTTCTTTTCCTTGATAGTTAATTATTTTTAATTTGTTTACTGTTAATTTTATTTAGTCATTCTTTTATGTTTTCATTTATTTTGCCCTCTTTGAGCAATTAAGCGAAAAAATATGCAGCCAATCAAATCTCTTGAATCGGCTTATTAGAGAAGTCTGCTTGTATAATAGACACTTCATCTGACCGAAGCACACTAGTAGTGAGAGAATTAACAAGTTAATTAATTTGCTTCGCGACACTGTTAGCCCTTATCACAAATTTTCTTCGTTAGCATCCGTGAGAGATCCAAGAGCATTTCCACAAAGACAGCAAAAGAGACATTAGTCGAGACGCGATCCGAACTGGGAGAAATAGAAATTGGCTCTTGAGAATTTAAACCGGAAAAAATACAAGACATGTACAATGTTGGACAAAACCTTAGTATTTTAAACACACCAAACGCCGACTTAGAGTACCGGCACAAATACATTTAAGGGAGCTCCTGCTGACATCTGACTTAAACTCAGCATGATAGCCCGTCATTCGCTCTTATGTGACCAAGGGCGCTGTACAAGTAGACCACAGTACAAAACTCACTGAAAATTCCAACTTGTCTTGTAAAGCAAAAATAATAGAAAAAGTAATTCACCATAATTATAGTTCATCACAATTTGGTCTCCACGCTTTCCATTTTGTGTTTTATTTTTTCCTTTAAATGTAAACATAAAAGGTAACTGTATTCCAATGTAAATACATGTATTGTTGTATAAAGGAATGAACTAGAAGGCCAGGCTATGCCATTTGCAAACTTAAATACGTGTTTTAATGAGGACTCAACGCCTGTTTTAATCAATTTTATCGGCATTCAATATTATTCCAAACAGGATATGAAGGTAAATACCGTTGAAATCGTGGACCTGTATTGAGGGAACGGTTTACATAGGCGCGGGCATATTCATTCTTACATAATTGCAGACAGATCGCGATAAAATGCTTTATTTCCTCCAGACACTGCTGAAAACTGGTAAGATCAATAAGCCTATGGACACAATCGTTTGACCAATGTGGACCGGCGATTTATGAGAACAAAACATGCAATAGCAACCCACTGCTCGCTGTATGAGAAAATGTTTGCTGTTTGTTACAAAAAAGAAAGAAAGAAAAAAGAAACAGTAGTCATGGCAGCCTCAGAAATAAAGCAGACGATGAAATTTTCATAAATTTTCTTAACACCATTTGTGATATCAGTTCTCCGAAAGACCATCAAATATATTTTCCGCTGCAGAAAAGTAAAGTAAAAAGGAGTGTACGAGTTTTTATCCTGGTAACTATTGCATTCATCAGATCCTCACTGCAAAACTAGTCTGGTAGAGATTTAGTGTAAAATCTGGCCAAGTGATTGCTGAAAGCGCCGTGTTCATGTTCTAGTAAACTAAACGAACACGGAACAATTTAGAAGGGGTCTTTTATTTTTTTAACAGAACATTATCACCAAGCGAAAACTTCCTGCTCAGAATAGATGTTCTATTGACACCGCATATGTATTTTTGTACTTGAAAACGAACTGACGACATTCTTCTTAAATATCGTCAAAGATTATTGGTTAAATACGTCTTTGTACATAATAATGCAGATCCGCCACACAGGTACGTATCCAATTATAAACAGCTAACAGGATAAATCAACAATTGAGGGTAAATATTGCCATGAAGTAGCAAATTCTTTGCACGTACATGCTAGGATAGCACACCTGATTAGGCTCGCACAAGAAAGGTCCAAGCGCTGGGGTGAGTGATGAAGCTCACTCCATGACCACCTCAAACCGCGACTCGTTTTTTCTCGGGTCTGCGTGTGAGCGCGCGTGCATGGGCAACAACTCACTCACTCCCTCACTGGGCGGCCTGGCTTCTCGCCCCGTCTCACCAGCTCTGTGTGAAGTGAGGGAGAGAGAAGGTTAGAAAGAGAAGAATTCATAAGAGAAACGACAGTGTGAGACAAGAAAGAGAAAGAGAGAAGGGGTGGCGCGCTCAACGAGCATTGCAAGCGGTTTCCTTAAAGTGTCGCTGCTAGTGGTGAGAGAACATTATCACAAGTCTCAGAGACAATCCGGATACTGTCTTGAATAGGTCGCAGTCCAGGTTCAGCCGACAGAAGATGATTATGAAGAGGCAAGTCCTGGCCAGAGTAGATAGGAAGTGGTGCTCCTTCCCTTCCCTTTCCTATCAAATTTGTACTGTCATTTCAAGCAGCTTCACGCACTAGGCGCTGTAGTCCAAGGGAAATGGTACGCTTTGACCTGTTCGATCCTAAAGTTTCTGTGATGTTAAATCATCGCCACTTTTTTTACCTTAGCAAAGACAGGACAACATTATAGGAGCTGACTATTGCCTGACTGCTGTTAAAGCATGAAATTCCAACTCGGAAATAGAAGTCTTGTGTACCTACATAATTTCTTTTATGTAATACATATAATTATGAAAATCTGCCGTGGCAAGGATATAGAGAAATTCGTTTCTCAGTGAGTATTCTCGCTGCCTTTTTACCATCTTATCACTGCCGTTACATCGGTTTACATTCATGTTCTCTGGTGATATGACAATCTACCTGGATGAAACGATACATCCTTCAACCATTCAAGACAACAATTATTTATGTAGGGGTATATCATTTACACAACAGAAACATTTTTGTTTTTGTTTTAAGAAGTAGCAGTCTATAACAGGAACCTCATGACGGAAACCTGTCAGTCCTAGAGATTGACATAAGTACGAGACCAAAAACTGTTGCAATCTGACAAGAGTTCCACTATCCCTTAGGTGATTACCACATAAATTGACAAAAGTCTGAAAGATATATTCTTCTCTTTAACAATCAAGCCCTCTTTACATCGCATTTATTCTATCGGATCTTGAGATTCAGTGATCAGTTCCATGTTGGCCTACTGTGGTTCTCCATTTGAATGCGTTTCAATACTATGTATTAGGTTTATCAGTCTGTAATAACATTATTAAAGACCTTATTCAAAGGAACAGTGGAGGAGGGAAACAAAAAGAAGAAGACAGGGAAAACTCGGATAGACGGCAAAACAGAGTGGATGAATAAACCTGTTGTGGAAACCCAAGTTCTAAAGCAGAATCATCAGAAATGGAGAAATTTAGTTTTTACACTAGATCATCCAAGAGCTTTCTAATGATGCCATGGGCGCAAAGCAAGTTACAAAATATTTCTGCCTGATATTCTCTACTATACAAAGAACAAGGAGATAACTTCTTATCAGACAGATTCCTGATGAGAGATTAATGTGGGATAGATTTTAAAGAATAAGAGAAAGTTTGAAACAGAATTCAAACCTGTAGATATCAGAATAACATAGTGTCAGTGACCACAGTGACTGCTAGCGTTGCGACTGCAAAAACAAAGACACGAAAACTTAAAATTGGGCACTCGTTGTGAGCCAATATTGTCAGAATGATCTCACACGCGTCTGTCACTGAAATATCGTGAGTGCAAAAAGATCAAACTGTTGAAAGTAGAAAATTCTGACATGACAAAAGAAGTCAGATATTTTTTGTTTGTTTGTTTGTTTTACATGAAACCTAAACCACTAGCTAAAAAATTAAGCAGAAGGAGCATAACAGACTCTCAGACTGTGGTTTGATCTGCGAGTGTGTGCAGCGTGGCGCACAAAAAGAGGGACAAAATAAAGATTTGTATTTTTGAGACAAATTACTATTTCTTTTCCTTTTTCAGATATGTTGCAAGGCAGATCTCCAACTTTTATCTGATACCAAGATGGACCACTCCGAGCATTTTTAAGTGGAAGAGAGGACAAAGATTGTGGATCTGTTTTTTGCAACAATAAATTCCCCACTGGCATACGATCACAAGTTTGGTAGAAAAGTTCAGAAACACTGAAGGTGTGATTAACAATAACAAAGGCCCAAAGTTCACAATGAGGACGGTGGCTCGCGTTCAAGACGTCAGGGATCAGTTGCAACAGTCACCCCGCAAGTGTTAGGGATTTTCTTCCAGAGTATTCGCGTTGAAATTGCCTTTGAACGAAAGTTAGTGACTTTATTGCAAAATACAGTTCTACAATCCCTGTTCCCTTTTCCACCTACAGATGCTCACAGTAGTCTGTCTTGATATCAGATAAAAATTACAGGTCTGCTCAGCAACGCACCTGGAAAAAAAAATTCTCTTATAAATAGGAATCTTTATTTTTGTCCCTCTTTCAGTGCGTCACCTGTATTCAAACACAGCAGTGTTTGCTCCTCTTCGAAATTTGCACCACTTCATTACAATTTAGCTGGCGTACTCTCGGTATAATTATTTCCGTATTTTCGAAGTGCATTGGAAATTGGTAGGCCTACCTTGCACGTAGCCTCCTCAGTCCCCTATTCCAGAGGGCGAAGCTCCTATTGAATACATTTTTTCCGAGTACGCGACTCTGAGCCCAACTCCTGCAAGGTCAATACCAATGCTCACCTCGAAGAATTGAAGAAATGTCACTGTACAGTGAATGCACAAGCAAACCACTTCTCCTCCCGTGGGCCAAGGCCGATGTCGCCAGCTGAGACCTTGACAAGACCAAACTTTCGCTTTCTGTGATCTCGGCCCCGTTGGTTAAAACAGTGCTGAAAGTATTCGGAGAAAATCTTTTTCATGTAACCGAATGTCTGTACCGTGCTTCATTTATTCTAGTGCTGGGCATGGGCATCGATTTGGATTTTGATAAACTGGATTTTCGAATTATCCATTTCGTAACAACTAGGTCTAAACTGGATTTT
>JBCEWB010901683.1:0-14582 GCA_039654565.1 Peronia peronii
TATCTATCTATCTATCTATCTATCTATCTATCTATCTATCTATCTATCTATCTATCTATCTATCTATCTGTTTGTCCGTCTGCCTGTCTGTTTGTCTGTCTATCTTTCTGCCCGTCTGTCTATCTAGCTTTTGGAGTCTTCATACAAACATCCTTTCATTGATTAGGCCTATCTTATTCTCTTTTTTGCTTCGGTAGAGATTATTAACTTCCATCCTTTGCTATATTTCAGTTACGCATTCTTTGTATACAAAAAATGCTCTCCATGCCAAGAAGAAATTTAAAGTTGTGAAATACATTAAGATCGAATTGTTTGATTACTTGTAGCGTAAGTAGTCAAGAAATTCTATAGGAAATCATTATATATGCGAGTTCTAAATAATACTACTGATGTTAAAGATTTACACTCTGAAATTTCTCTTTCTACATGCCAATAGTTCTACCTTTTATGTCTTTGGCAAGTTAGGTGTTAGGTGATCTGATTAGGGCTATTAGTTGGTTTTTGCCAGTGACACGGTGTATTGACCAGGCACGCGTAAATTTATAAGGCCAAAAATCCATGTTCTTCTTGTTGTTTGAGAGATTTAATCACAACAGCAGCAACATCGCCACCATCACCATCAACAAAATTGTGATGAGAATAAATCATTTTCCTTACACTATGATTTTGTTTGGATTGTTTTGATGATAAACGTTGGAGGCAAGAGCATAAAAGGGAATTTTTCTCCCTCTCTCTCTCTCTCTTTAGCCCACCTATTGTCTGGCAAAGGGAAGTAATTTCGCTTATTCGTGGCGCCACTGAGGCAATGAGAGAAAAGAGAAGTAGAGATGACTGTAGGCAATGGGAGATCATTGTCCTCTCACTTCCCTTTGCCAGGCAAAAAAGGTATTGAACTAGAGGTGTAAAGAGGGAAAAAAATCACTTTTGCGCCCTTTGCTTGAAACATACTCCATGAAAAATCCCTTCCTGCCCCCCCCCCCCAAAAAAAAATTATGGTATAAAAAAATATATTCTTCATATTGTTATAGTTTTATCAGTTTTTCGAGTGACATGAAATTAAAGTAAAAAAAAAGTGTGAGAGAGAGAGAGAGAGAACGGCCAGGTATACACTGGCTGGAAGTTGAAAGACGTAATTAAACCATAACCGAGACAGAACGAGAGAGAAAGTGTGTGTGTGAGAAAGAGAGACTGAAACAGTGAGTGATAGTAAAAGAATGAGTGATATTACGAGAAAGAATGTGTGACAGAAAGTATAACAGATACAATGAGTGAGAAATGGAGAACGGAAGAAAGAGATAGACAGAGACAGAAAGAGAGGTAGATAGGTGGCGGAAATGACTCTGAACCACGAACATCTTAGATTCCATCCATCGGTTCCAGAGAAGCTTCTCAAACTTTTCCCAGGCGCCTAGAGGAGGCAGATCTTATGATGCTATCTCAGCTGTCAGAAGTGATTTCTAGCACCCAGTGAGGCTTTTATTGCCAGTAACCCACAGTCGGCCACCAGTTACAGTAATAGCCTCTGGCAGTACGCACTGTTCTTGAAAGGGATTGGGATTGGTGTCGGTGTTGCGTTTTGTATAATGGCCTATCAACACGAGTACGATTCCACTGTGCTGAACACAATAGAAGATGCTCACAAGGTGGGATTGGGATTAGTATCGGTATTGTTTAGTGACGCATCAGCACGATTACAGCTACCATTGTGCCAAACACAGTAACCACAGACAGCCACCAGTTACAGTAAAACACTTTTACTGTACACCCTTCACTTAAAGGGATCTAGATTGGTATCGGTGTTGGATTTTGTATAGTGGAGTATCAACACGATTAGGATGCCATTGTGCCAAACATAATAGAAGATGATAAAAAGTTGGGATTGGGATTGGTATTTGTGACAGATTTTGTGCAGTGGGGCATCAGTGCGATTACAACTACATTGTGCCAAACTCAGAAGAACAGGGATGCCATACTTAATCGTACAGGGGGCCAAAATTCAAATCATCCTTAAAATCGGGATTCGAACTGGATAGACATTCACTCAGCAGTAGAAAACTAAATCTTTTTTTTTTCAAACGACAATATGAATCAAAACAGACAAAAGTTAAAATATTAACAAATCAGAGGCATACCAATTTTCGTTTTTATGCCAATTGTCACTTTATATGGCTGGGTCATTAAAAAAATATTTCCCTATAATTCTCCTGCGGACCGGATATAATTGTACGTCGGGCCGGATGTGGCCTGCTGGCCTTGTGTTTGACACCTGTACAGCAGACCTAGAAAATGTTCACAGTTTAGTAACGGACATGTTGAAAAGTGTATTACACGGGTTATCAAACAATGTAAGTGGAGCTTAACTTTGCGATCGCACACTTCACATAGAATAAACAACATGACTTGATTGAAGCAAGGCATGCATGGCGACTTAAAAAAAAAAAAAAAAAGAGAGAGAGAGAAAGTTCTCTCCGTAAAACAAGAACCAGAAGCTAGAAGAAGATCCATTTTTTCATGATAACCACAAGAGAGGGATATTCTAACAGGAATATTGATGTTGATTAGGAAGTTGGTGAAAAGCCTCTGTTGGCTGTAAAACTATCCATGCTCTAAAGAAGATGTTATATCCGAATGATACAGATGAAATTATTATACAGAATGCTCTGGTACCTTTTAATCTATGTTGTTGTATGAGGGTGAATACATGATAATATGGGTAGATATATATTACATCTCTCCAAGCCTGAAAAGAATGCTATGATGATGAGGACTATGATGGTTCGTTTTTATCTTGTAAATAAATAGAGAAATTTCTATTGAGGACTAACGAAATTTATCACTGACTTTACTTACATTAATAAAGCAGATACTTTTCTTCTCAGGACTAATAAAGTTTATATATCATATCAGTGAGTGAAGAAATGGGGCTTATAATTTTCTGTCTTTATTATCTTATGATTATCTTATGTCTAATTTTTTCTTATGAGTAATTGGAGGCATCATGCGTATAATATTTGCCTATCTCATTTTGAATCCACCTTATCTTATTTTATATGAGTTTTGAGGACAATAAAGTTTATCCTATCTTATTTTTCTTATAAGTAAATGTAGAGCCATTGGACCATCCACATTTCTCTTAAGTTACTGGTCCAAGTCTATAATCAGCTCAGTGCATACAGGGTGTGCCCATCAGTGAAGCGCTTACCAACCTCACCCAGATAATTCGCTCACCTACTCATCCAGATGATTACCTCCAGCCCTCGGCCATTACTCACGCACACATGCCAAGCCATCATCACAACAACACCTCCCTGCTACTTCCCTCACTCCTCCCCCCCCCCCCCCCCGCCCAGCCTCCCCAGGCCCCTTACAACCTCTGGACATTATAGTGACCGGCTTACCATGTCTCTTCTACTTCTTTGACAAAACGCTTTTTTTTTCATCCTAGTTTAACCCGTTCAAGTGCCAGGATCCTTGTATCTCCAGCCTGGTGTCTTTTTCTTTTATTTTCTGGTTGTTTCTTTGGTTTTAGACGTAACGTAAAACCAGTGATTTTCCTTATCAGTTTTTGAAATTCGAGACTTCCATATCGATTCTGAGATGTTGTGATTTTGCCATGGGGAAAGCTCAATCCAAAATCTAAGTTTTTGAAATGATTCTCACAATTTCTATAACAGCGATATTAAGACTGAAAGAGTTAAATCTCTACGTTTTAAAGGAACATTATTAGTACAACTCTAAACCAGTATCGGATATAAGTAATCTCGTAGAGAAATTATTGGAACAACTGAAAACTGCTCATCAGTGAAGCTCAGTACTTTATAATGACTAATTTCTTTTTATACATTACTCAAAAGTTCAGTTACTTTTTGTCTTATTGTTATGTCATATACCTTGTAGCATTGGGTTGCTGACGTTTAATAATTCTTTCCGCACTTGTTCCAGTATAACTCTTTATAAAAATCTACTGCATCATATCATTTTCTAAAGACTATTTTGTTCACGATATGTGTAACAAAGAGTTTGCATGGCTAAACCATTTGCATGTCTATTGCCACAAATGTTGGACATCAGTCTGCTCTAACTAAGACTGAATCCCATGTTTTTCATAAGTACAGTACTGAAGTTGGGTTATTAGAAAAAAAATCACTGCTGCGTTGGGGCATGTTGCCAAAATTCGGTGGTAGTTAAGCCTAAAGCTGCACTGCATTTTGTATGGAAGTGAACAAATAATACTTAAAATCTGTGGCAACGAAATCTCACTTTCTGGAAACAGAAGTGTTCTAGGAAAAGATGTTTTGTTGGAGTATCTTAGATTACACTTCCTCCCCACCATTCATACCTTTCTCGCCATCCCCGTCCGTTTGGGCACTGCAAGTGGCTGGCTGTACGCGTGTGATCCATGCGCAAGTGAGTTGATTAATTACTTAACGGAATTTTCTTAGCATCGGTCAAAAGGTCAAGTGGTCAGCCCTGCTTACATGTGGCGACTCGAGAATGATGAAGTTTTATGTAGAAAGGTGGGTATATCCATGTCTGGGAGATAGTAACACTAGGAAGCGACTACTCAAAGCTTCGATCTTTATACTTTACATTTAATGATTTTTAAACAAACGATAGACAATACAATAATCAGATATTCGTCGTTTTACACTGACATTTAGGTCGGTACTGTCACTTCTGTAATATCAGTAACATGAAATGTAGTTTAAGTAAAATTGGCTCTATGTTACTAACCTCCTTTGACACAATTAGACTTAGTGAGCCATTTTTCAGGCAAATAGATTACTTCTGTTTGCCAAGTACAAGCGGTATAGCACAAACATTGCAAAGAAGGAAAACATGACCACTTTTGCTCCTGTAATTTGTAACATGTAAAACAAAACAAAACAAAACAAAATTACATGACGAGAAAAAGACATTTTCATCATATTATGATTTTTTTTTCAGAATTTTTCCGTTGTTATATCAAGTACTTAAAATTAATTAAAACAAAATTGATTGTTCCCTTATTTTCAGTGTTTCATCAGATCTTCCTAACAAATGGAATGATTTGGTTTACGGTCAAAGCGGCTCATTGAGCTGTATTGTTTAGGTTGAAACTTGCATGTAAGACAGACGATAAATAAAATCCATATTCCTCTCCCATAACGTCCGATAGCTATGCTCACTTCTTTATCCAGTGACACCAGAAGCTGGTCTACGCACGAAAGCTTTGGCATCGGACCCATTTCGCCAGATTGCGTGACAGTTCTGTTATTTCTATGAGCGATAACGAAGCATGCACATGTCAGAGATATAAAAATACCGCTCACTCATACTTTCCCTGAGTGATGCTAGGTGGGTATCGTTGTGCCCAGACCTATTACTTCCCTTTGCCAGACAAAAGAAGGGTTGAGCAAGTCGTGTAATGGGGAAAAAATCTCTTGATAAACTTATAGCAATAGGAAGAAAACATTCTCTTTTTGCCATATTTATTGTGGAAATTTTTCTTGACCTTTGTCTCAAGGAAATGGCGCAAAAGTGACTTTTTTCCTCTTTATACTGCTTGTTCAAAATCTGTTTTGTCTGGCAAAGGGAAATAATAGAGCTGAGCACAATGATCTCCCATTCAGAATGACGAGGAAGACTGTCCAGAAACACTATGGGCAAGATCAATCTTTAGGAGATGCAAAGCAGTCAGTGTAAGCTTCAGACATATCGTGACTGCACTGAAAAAGAACTTGCAGATGATGTCTCTATAATACAGGTATAATACATTCCTAAAATTCTCTTCTCTTATAATACTGGCACCGAAGGGATCAAATCCCTGCATTTATTTATGCGCTTATTGATGTCTCCTGCATACGTGGCGGCCACGTCTCTATCACTTAGGCAAGGAAAGAAGTTTAATTGTTTTGAAACGGGATCAGATGAGCAGAGGTTGGAGGTAGTTCAGTCTAGATTATGTAATGTAGCCGTGGGAAGAGGTGGTGGTTTGGGGGGGGGGGTGTGGAGGGAGAGGGTGAATCAAGAGCTTAGGCCGATGTATACTGAGTCACAGCTGTTGACTGAAAGTAGAGGCGTTTGGGTGGGAGACAAGAGGGATGAAAAGGTGCGAGAGAAACAGACAGACGAACAGATAGACAGACATATATACAGACACACCCATGAACATATAGATAAATAGACAGACAGATGAATAGCAAATAGACATGCATAAAGGCAAATAGTATACAGACAGACGATTTGATTAACGGATAGACAAACAGACAGACTCACAGTGCAAGTAGACAAACAGACAGACAAAGAAAAGAGAAATATACAAAAAGATACACAGACAGAAACATTAAGACTGTCAGGAGGGGGAGAGGAGGAAGCCCAATTTGCATATGGTTATTAGCTGCACAAGACAGTTCAATGTAAGACCGTTTCCTAATTTCTATTTTAATTCTCTACTCTTTCTGTTGTTTACATAGACAATGACATGGTTGTTTTTCTTTGACTAAGATAGGCGAAGTATACAATGGTGAAGAAGAGAGAGAAATCTGGAAGAAGAAAGCAGAAGAATGGAGAATGAAAGGATAAGTAAAGGAAAGGAGGAAGAGAGAGGAGATCAGATTCGGAAGCAGAAAGTAGCAGGGCAGAAAAAAAAGGGTTAAAGAATTTTAAATCACACATCTTTATTTGTATTCCATTAACTCTACGGTGTTAATCTCAAAGGCGTCAATGAGCCGCTCTGGTCAGATTCGTGTCGTATATGTTTGAAATTCCCTTTCTAATAAAAGATTGACTAGAGTCAGATAGCCCTAGACTTAGATTTAGGCCTTGTCACAGAGGCACTCTAAGTAAGTTCTTTACCATTGCTGAAACATCGATAAAATATTGTTGGATAATGCCTGATACGGTCAATATAAGAAAAGAAAAAAGAAGACATAATGATGATGACAAAGAAGAAAAACAAAAAGAAGAGCAAGAAGGAGGACAAGAAGATGAAGAAGAAGAGAGAGGATGAAGAAGAAAAGAAAGAGCAGGAAGAAGGAAGTGATGATGAAGATAAAGGATTGAAAACAAAAAGAAAATGAAGAAGGCGAGGAAGGAAAAAAAAGATGAAGAAGCAGGAAAAGAAGAAAAAAGCAGCAACAACGGCAACGACTAACAAAAAATAAAAACAAACAGGAAAGAAAATAAAAACAACATCAGGGATGGAAAGACAACAGGGAGTTGGGATGAACCTTTTACCCACTTTTTTTTCTTTTTGTGGCCGTTTTTGCTGGTCTTTTTTTTCTCTCCACCAAGTCAAGCAATTACGCACACACAGGTGAGTCGTGAGAAGAGAAGCTTTTTGCCTGTCGAGTTTAGTACAGTCATCATGTTGTACTTATTCTAGGCGTCTTTTGAAGTACGGCTAATGTGGGAGGGAATGAGAAGGCGGGTGTAGGTGGAGAGAGAGGAGGCTGTCGGTGAGATGGAGAATTCCTTAGTATTGGTAGAGGAGACGAAGGAGGAGGGCGGGAGGAACGAAGAGGGAAAAACAAGAGGGAGGGGAGAGAGAAGAGATTGCCAGATACAGGACAATATAAAAATCCTATATTTAAAAGTAACTATTCTTATCGAAATTTTACTAAAGGTTGTATATATAGGCTTTCAGAATAACCCTTTTAACACTTTCCCTGCCAAGACATTAGGACATATCTAACGATTGTTCAAGATGTCTGTAAACTTCAGGTAGAAAAATAGGGAAGATTCTAATAGTTTAACTCAAAAGATACAAATATGGAGGTCTCTGAAACAGAATGATATTTTCATCATTTGGTGCACTTTTACGAATTTCAGAAACGTTTATTATTGTGCTTGGCAGGCAAAGTGTTAAAGTTTTACAGATCTTAGCTCTTACAGGATTTCGCATGTAAAATGACAAAGAACATTTGTATTTTGTGCTTGTGGGTTGTACCTTGTTCTAGCATGTGGAACCTCCTCTGCCAGATGTTATTGTTCATTGGCATTTTTTATACGCACGGACTACTGCATCCAAATGGTCGAAACAGACTCAGTGGTCAGTTATTGAGATCAAGTTTTCCCTTTCGACCATCAAACTGCATTGCTTGATTTGACTGGAGACATTGAATTAGAACGCGCAGATTCTAGACTCCAGCAGAGAGAAGTTCCACACCGAGCCAAGTGGCTTCAGAAGGGTTATGATTAGGGTCAGACTTAAAGTTAGGATTAGATTAGTGATACTTGGACTCTAGAAGTATTTGGCCAAAAACTTTGTTCATCATGTGTTTTATATCCCTTTTCAAATAAGAAACATACTGCAATAAGAAATTACTACAAGATTTAGATTGCATTTAGGCCTAACCATTCATGCGCTGTAAGCGAATCAGATATACTACATCGATGGGCTGAGTCGCCACCGTGTGGTCGTTAGGTTGGGCGTTTGCTCCTCGGCGAATGACTTACGTAGCTGGTTTGAAACTGGAATCCCTCCGGGGGGGGGGGGGGGAGAAGGATTTGAAGTTTAGAACTGCATTTTTTTGTCATTGACTCAACAGCCCTCTGACTTCTTGCGTAGGGAGGCCCGACACCTAGCCTTCTCCAATAATGATGAATATATTTCGGCAGTCCCGTGTATATGCTACGCACGTTGTAGTTTGAAAATAGACAAAGACCCCACTGTCTGGGCAAAATTTCCAATTAATTTTTTTTTTACTCACAAAAACTCTTCTCATCAAAACTAGGCACACACTTAAAGCTGAAATAATTTTTCTTTCTTTGAATTGAAGGCTACATACAAAATAAATAGTAACAATAAATCGAATAGCCTAACTATCCCTGCTGAAACATGACTGAGAATATCATTAGATTTAGTCTGGTACGCCAAATGGAGCGTCTAGTGGTACTTTTAAGGGTTTAGTTTGTTGACTCGGATATGCTGTGCGTGGAGACACACAGGAAGGTGTGTTAATGCGGAGTGTAATGAAGTTAATTACAATAAACCCCTGGAAAGAAAGGGGAGGTTCCACTAGGTAGAACAAGGCACAACCGATAGGCCAAAGCACTAACGTTCTTTATCATTTTACATGCGAAACTCTGTAAGAGCTAAGATCTTAAAACCTGTATTCGGGTTATCCTGAAAAGTTATAATATATAGCTTATAATATATAGCCTTCAGTAACATTTCGATAACAATAGTAACTTTTAAATGTAGGATTTTGATATTGTCCCATATCTGATACAAGGAGGGTCATTAATCGTTGTTATGCAGACCATGTTTCTGCTTCGATTGGAAAGAACTAACATAATCCTTTTTTCTTAGAAAACCTGTTTGGAAATATTGAGATGTTTAGTTTTGCGATCTGTCTTTCAGCACATCGTGATCTCAGTACTGTTCTCTGTTGCTCTATCTCCATTTTTCGCATTTTGAGAAATTAATGTTTTATGTTTAGCAACTGTTTTTGCGCATAGGAGATAGGACAAAATGATTTTTGAAATCTACCTGTTTGGGCAAGTGATCAGTGAAATAATTAGTTTATGGTAGAATGACTACCCTTCTTTCATATGGCATATATATCCCCAAATAGCCTACACCTGGAGATAACAAAGAACTGAGCTCATGAACTGGTGCACAAAATGCATGTTTAACAGGATGGCTTGATGCGACAGGTTGACTTTGAAAATTAAGGAAAATTGTAGTTGAATGAGTGGAGAAATAATGAGACATTTAGACTGTCACCCAAATTGTTTGTTTTTGCCAGGTACAAGAGGTATAAGTCAAGCAGTATAAAGAAGGAAAAAAAACCCCACTTTTCTTGCAACTTGAAACACGAGCAACGGAAAATTCGGAAAAAGGTCACCATGTGCTGATTTTTTTTTTTCTCATCGTGATACTTTCATTTATATAAGTTTTTGCCTAACATGCTTCACGTATCAGGAAATAAAGTGATTTTTCTTCTTCTTTACAATTGGGCCCACTTGTCTTATACCTCTTGTGCTTGGCAAAGGGAGGGAATCCAGATGGCTGAACAAAAAATGGCTGACTTTATTGTGATTACAGCTGTTTTGTCAAAGGCTAGAACACATTACACAACCGCCGTGTGTTCTACGCATTACAAGTGTAGCCAGGCTGGAGTGGTCTCTTCTGTAAGGAGTGGGCAAGGGGGGAAGGAGAGGGCTGTTCAGTCTGTGTGTTTCAGGGATGGCGATGCCAGTAGCGATAAGACCACGGCTGAAGGAAGGCTTTCATTATATCGCTGAGTGCCGCTTGTAATAATCGACGTCACAATAATATTGTTATCATCATAACTATCATTATCATCATGAAACGCAGCTGCTGCAGCGGCACCATCTTTACTATCAACTTCGTTTTGAGGAAATGTTCTGTACTACAAGACATTATAGTAGAGGTGGTAGTAGTAATAGAAGTAGTAGAACAGTAGTAGTGCATGTAGTAGTTATAATAATGGTGGTAGTGGCAATATTATAAGTAAAGTAGTAGTGGTAAAAGTAGTAGTAGCAGTAACCATAGCAACAGTGGTAGTAGTAGTTGTGGCAGTGTCAATGTTAGTAGAGGTAGTAGTACTAGAGGTAGTTGTAATAATAGAGTAGTAGTGGTAGTAACAGTAGAAGTAGTAACGGGAGTGGCAGTATCAATAGTGATAGTAGTAGTGGTAGATGTAGCAGTGGTAGTAATATTAGTTGCTTTAGTGCTACAAGTAAAAGTAGTAATAGCAGTAATGGTAATAGCAGTGCTTGTAGTAGTAGTAATAGTAGTAGCAATAATAGTTGCAGTGATAACAGTGGTGATAGTACTTATAGTAGTAGTAGTAGTAGTAGTAGTAGTAGTTGTAGTAGTTGTAGTATTAGTTGTTGTTGCTGTTGTTGTAATAGTGGTGGTAGTATGGTAATGACAGTAGCGATAACTACAGTATTGAAAGTAGTAGCAAAAGAAGTTGCAGATGTAGTAATAGACTTAACAAAGGGCCTTTGGCCTTTGGTAGCAGCGATAGTATCTGTAATAGAGGTAGCATTGATAGCTGTAGTAGTAGAAGTAATAGCTGTAGTAGTAGTCATAATAGTGTTAGAGGTGGTAGAAATATCAGTATTAGTAGTAACTTTAGTAGCAGTAGTAGCAGCAGTGTTAGCAGCAACAGGCATAGTGGTAGAAATATTGCAATCCTAATGTCCTTGAACAAAACAATTTTTTTTTCAAAGCTTCCTGTAAGAGAAATGGAAACTCAGTTCTGTAGTAGCAGTTATGTGAGTGCCCACGTACTAGTAACATACTGCAAGTCTCTCTTTTTAACATAATACAGCGAACAAAATATCTCGCGCTCAGTCAGAATGAGTCGTAAACCGCTTGACTCAAACAGAGAAATCAGAGGTTGAACGTGATAAAGGTGGTCTGATATTAATGTCTTTATATTGCAGAAAGTGAGAGAAGATTCATCTCTGAATAAGACAATATTGTTGTTTTAGGCAGTTTATTACTATATAAGGATGTTTAGGGGGTGAATATTTAGATCTTTATGCTGAACTTTAATTTTTGCCGATTTTTGTCCTGATTTTAATCGGTGTGCTGACGGATCAACCCCTGTCTAATCAGTTTGCAGTGTTTGTGGTGAGAATCAAGCCAGCTCAAAGCATTTTTCAACGCCTGAAAGTGTTTTACGGGATAGTAATAACTTAATTTGGTGAAAAATCGACATACGACGCATTTTGACTGAATGTGAGACATGTGCAGTGCAATTGGTAGGAAATGAAGCGATGCAGTAAATTGTTAGTTTGTGCTATGGAAAGTTATATTTAATATATATGACAAGATAAGATAAGACGAAAGAGCTTTATTTTCCACAGAAGTAGATTTTGTGTGTGTGTGTGTGCGTGTGTATAGTATAAACTAGCTGATTCCAAAATTATGCAAATAAAATCGTAAAAATTCAGTATAATGTTGTCAAATATTGACTTTACTAAGCCCGGCATCGGTGGGATGTCTCCCATGGAATGCCATCCTCGACGTTCCAGGAGAGACATCTCTTCTCCTTTTCCTTGCTACTGTCTTCTGTCCCGCTGTTTTTCCTCTCTTCTTCTTGACATGTAAACGTTTCTTACCGTCTTTGGCACAATATAGCAGTAATTGTGCTGATGTGTCGTTACACCCCAACACAAACAAACAAACAAACAAGCACATACACACAAACCGCACATACAAACCGCACAAGGGGGGGGGGGGGAACATTTCAATTGTAATATAATAATTTTTTTTGTCAAAATGTAATCATCTCAGAGTAGTAGCCGTGATAACGCAAGCAGTAGTAAGTAGAGTTTGTCACCTGATGTGAAATCCGATCCATGCAGGAGTATCATTTCCCATGTTGTACATATTGGGTGTGTGCGTATCTGGGTGGGCGCTCATTAAAACTGCGCCCTTCCGCACACGGAAATAGTTCATTTAACGTTGATGTAGTTACTTAGGCTTTATTTGATGTGTCCGGAGTGTGCGCGTCCTTGCATTGCTGGGAATTCTGTCCACGCCCAGTTCACTCTGTGATGTTTACGCTCGGCATCTGGTTGGACAGAGCTGAACTGTTACGATTATGTCCATCGTCATTCTATCATTAATTTGTTTCTTTTACGATTATGGTATAGTCAACATGAAAGGCCGGGGTTTTTCTTATTAAGAAGAAGAAAAAGAAGAAAGCGAAATAGGAATAGTAGTAAAAGTAGTTGCGGTCGCAGTGGTAGTTTTGTGGTATTTGTAGTGGTAGTGGTAGTAGTGGTACTGGTTGTATTAACAGTAGTAGTAGTAGTAATTAAATTAGTTGTAGTAAAAGAAGTAATAGCAGTAGTACTGGTAGAAGTAACAGAGCAGTAATAGTAGTAGTGGTAGCAGTAGTAGTAGAAGTAGAAGTAGCAGCAGTAATATTGTAATACAATGTAGTTGTAGTGGCAGTAGTAAAAACAGTAGGACAGCAGTGGCATTAGCAGCAATAGCAGTAGTAATAGCAGCAGTACCAGTACTGATATGGTAGTACTAGGAGTACTAGGAATAGTAGTAGTAGTAGTAGTAGTAGTAGTAGTAGTAGTAGCAGCAGTAGTAGTAGTAGTAGTAGTAGTAGTAGTAGTAGTAGTAGTAGTAGTAGTAGTAGTAGTAGTAGTAGTAGTAGCAGCAGCAGTAGTAGTAGTAGTAGTAGTAGTAGTAGTAGTAGTAGTAGAAGTAGTGGTGGCATTAGCAGTTGTGGTAGCACTAGTAGTTATAGTGGTAGTAGTAGCAGTAGTAATTGTAGTGGTAGTGTAGTAGTAGTAGTAATAATAATAGTATAGTAGGAGTAGAAAAAAAGTAGTAATAGTAGTAGTTGTAGTAATGGCAGCAGTGGCAATAGTAGTGGTAATAATAATAGTGTAGTAGAAATAGAAAAAGTAGCAAAAGAGGGTGAAAAAGAAAAAAAAAGGACACAAAGAAGGAGAGACAGAAAGCAAGAAAGGAAGAGAAAAGAAGAAAAATGTAAGAAAAAAAGATTTTAAAAAAAGAGAAATAAAGAAAAGAAAAACAGGAAGAAAGGAGGAACGAAAGAAAGAAAGAAAGAGGGAAAGAAAGAAAGAATGAAAGAAATAACAAAGAAAGACAGAAAAAGGCGCGACGCGAAAGATTTCGCCATGTTGGACGGAGGTCATTGTTTTTGTAGTGTGAGAATGGAAGGGCAGGAAAAAGTAACCCAGTTCAACAAAGAACGTGTCACAGTGAAACCCGAGTTATAGTACTTGACAAGCGGAGATAAGTAGATCATGTGACTGCCTGCTGGTACTGGTGTCGCTCACATGACCTAAATTGTTCTCTTTTCATCTTTTTTCGCTTGAGAAATGCACAAGAACAACAGAATAATAGGGAAAGGGAGCGGAAGATAGACAGAAGAAAGAAGGCAGTCTTTCAATGAGAGACGGCACAGTGTAAACTTAGAAACACATGGAAGTGACATCGTCATACATGTAGTGTGCTGTCGGTCGTCTTGTGGCTGGGCAGGGGACGCCGCCGCGGTCGAAGGAATTAGGCGTCTGGTCCCGGACGAAAAACTTGCGCCGTGGGTTCGATTCTTATACCCCATTTACACGTAGCGAATCATCTGGAAGAACGGTTCCTTGCGGGACAATTCCCTGTCACTGAGTCCAATCGCGAGTGTTTGGGACTATCCTCCGTCCCTTGGTACCAAACGCACGTTCCCTGCTGCTGATTCAGAATTTTGGCGACCAATCCCGTGGTATGAGATTTCCTTTGAAGTTGCCGCCAGGCGAGGATAATTTTTTTATAATTAAAAGAGGAATTTTGTGATCAAATTAAAAAAAAAAAAACAACTAAGTGCATATTCGTAATCAGCATATGGAAATTAATAATATCTACGCTATAAATCGCGTTGCTTGGTTTCAAAATTAAATTTTGTTTTATTTTTTTCGAAAGCACAATAACTACCCACTCTTTCGTTACACGAGATGTTTGAGTATGAATCTGTGTTGAGTGTGTGGTATAGTCATGTCATGTGTTGTAGTTTGTTCTGTGCTAGGTGTGGGGGGGGGGGGGGGGGGGGGGGGGGGGGGGGGGGGGGGGGGGGGGG
>JBCEWB010901794.1:0-15667 GCA_039654565.1 Peronia peronii
AATGCGGGTGGGGGATAGCAGTGGATGGAGAAAGGAAAACTGATTGGACTACAGAATGATGATGCATGGCAGTGAAGTGGTTAAATTCTGGCAGTGACAGTGATAGCTATCACAAAAAGAAGTAGGCGTAATAGCCATTTCATAGACAGAAAATAGACCGTGAGTGAGACAACCTCTGTCCCGAGTGCTGGCAGAGACACTCGAATAGAATGACAGGCCGGTCAAATTTCACACCAAAATTATGTCAGAATCGCAGAGAATTGATCTTTTTTCTTTTTTTTTTTTCATTCCTCTTACGTAAAGTAAGCAAACAAGACCAGTAGGCTTACATGATGATGCACGTTATGGGCAGCCTGTCGTCTCCTGTCCGATGACGCACACCTAAAGACATGTATTCGTAAGCTAAACAGGTCGTCGGCATGCGACCAGACTTTTGAGTAAAAGATCCCAGGATGAATCTACATCGTTTAGATCTACATCGTGGTTGGCAACAAGCGGACTGAAAGTGAAAACATAAAACAAGGGGCGGGATCCAACAGCACCATTAATTAAAGATTTAGGTTCAAAAGGAAACTACACGAGTGATCGTGGGCCAAGCGATGATCTGATCATGAATGACGGGCGCACGTGAACGACCACTTAGCATGCGGGCGGAATGGGCGGGGTGTAGCACATAACACTACATGTCCGGACTGGGCTACATAATGTACTGTTGGCCTACAGACACAGGCCTTGGCAACGGCGACTGGCGGACCACTGCCCATAGTAACAAACAGGAGAACACAATTTTCTTGCTGGATTGAGAGTGAAAACTATTCTCCAGCCGCATTCAGAATGATGCCAAAGCATGAAATGAGGAAAAACTAGTATAAAATATCCGAATTCGTCCGAATGCGGGAATTTTTATTCACGACGCGGAATAGCGGGATACTGAGTCGAAATGCGGGATGATCCCGCGTAAGGCGGGATGGTAGGCAGGTCTGCTTTTAGCTCAAAACATTCCAGCTTGATAGATTGGATCCCCCTCTTCAGCCTCCTTCTCTTGCCTGGCTTTTTCTCCTGAGAAATACTTTCAGACTTAGTGTAAAGACCTCATAGCTCCAGTTGAAATTGACCGTCAGAAGCGAATTTGAGTGATATTTTAGACACCCCCCCTTGTAGGAAAAGTTCAGTTAACACATGGAATAGGCTAGTTTTGACCATATAAATGGTAAATTTCGAAATAAGATGGTTTCGCTTGAAGAAAAAAAAAAAATCCATCGGAAATTCGATATTTTCAGCCAAAATCTCAATTTCAGGACCGGCCCCTCCCCTTAATATAATGTTAGAAAATAATGAGATGTCATTCACTAACATCATCCAAGTCAGAGATGCCTGTGCTGATTTTGTCATGAAAACTTTTCACATTAGCATTGTTAATGTTGAAATAAGATACATAATACATAACAACTGTAAAAGGGTTGTGGTATATTGGTTTGTTTTGTCAGTTTTCTCCCCTCTTGTCCTTACATCATACATGTAAATTTCTTCCATATGTATATCCTGATGAACTTACATTTGCCATCCACCATTCTCTGCATTTCTCGTGCAAGCTCCTGGAAGAAAAATACAAATTCCATTATATCTTCACTTGAAAATGAATGATGTAAATTCACTAATTTCATCAATTTTAATCAAATGTTTCAGTGCTAACTTATTTTATTCTGTTTTTTTCTGAATGACAGTTTCCTTGTACTCAATCTTTGAGTTTACTGTAAAACTATGAATTAAAAACAAAAATTAAATAAAGAGATAGAAATCTATCTCTCCATAAATCTTAAGGAAAAACCAACATCAATACCATGTATTTCACATGCAAATTCCTTGTCCAAACAAATACAAAGTTCATGCTTACCTTGAGTTTTGAGTGTGTCCTCACTTCTATGGTTTGCATCAATAATTTCTCAATCGAAAGATGGTCACTCTGAAACAATGGTAAAATTTACATACATGAAGCCCATGCTACATTCTTGCTTCACTACTGTCTAGAAGTTTCAATGATGGCTAGGAAACTTCGATGACCCTGCATCAACCCCTCTCCGTTTCTTTCTTTTTTTAAATTTTTTTTAAGAGAGAAAATCAGAAACTTCAGAATTCCATCACTTTGCATGGTAAGATCCAATTTTATCACCACATATCATATAATGCCTGCAATGAAAGTTCAATCAAATCTATAATGTGGAATGTACGCTTCAGAAGTAAAATAATTCTAATCACACACTATGTATGACAGTAAATACAAACTGATTCTCTAATCCGTGTACCTTGATAGCTAGTCCAACTTTCCTGCTTTCTATAGGTGTCATAGGAGGCTGATGGGAGATCTGAAGAGGCTTCCCTTCATCTTCCTCACAAACGTGAACACTTAGCTTGTGTACTGGTTAAAAATAAAAAAAATGTTTCATATTTTCTTTATTACTTGAGATTTACTCTGCTTCAAACAAATAACACGACTATAACATATGTTGTGACTGCTTCTAAACGCGATGCCACAAGTGAAATTCCTGACCTGGCAAAATAAGATCATGTGTCACAAAGACATGATATACTGAACTTCCATTAAGCAGGATGACTCAGATAGAACTTTTAGTTGGAATGTCTTTTACTCTATGTATTCCATATGTGTTTTACTTAATGTGTTCCAGCTAATATTGGGTCTGCTGACCTGATCTGCCAGAGTATCACAACATGCATCAAGGATAAAGCTATTCCCATAATGATGAAATGAAGATAAGCTGATCATAAGATAGTCAATAAAACCGTGACAAATATGTTTTCTTTATTTATCCACTAGAAATAAAAGCAAGGAAAAGGACAAAGTATCTGCCCTGCCCTTACTTGTGTAGTTCTCTTGATTCTTTTCTTTCTTCAGCTGATCCCTAGAGGAATACAAAGATACATGAAGCCAAGAAAGCAAAACCATCAATGAAAACAGCAAAGCGCACACTATTTCCTATCAGACAATCGCTAGCTTTTCTATGCATTTAAGTTCCACTAACACAATGTTTTTGACATATCCAATGCAATGCAAAATGGCATAGAATACTGACTACATGAAAATTGATAAATATTATGGACCTTGCCTGCAATGTTTAAGTATAGGTTTCTACTGCACATACTGCATTAGAAGAGATGCATTAGACTCCAGCAATATGAGCCTAGTCATGCTGGCATAAAAGTCAGCACCCGGTGCCTGTCAGCTACCGCCTATCAAATTTCTAGATACCTGCCAGTGTAATTTTTCTGGGATATTGTTGGTGGCAACCAGCCCAGCTTATTGTTACAAGAGCTACTGACACTATCTCGGACTGCTTGTAAGTACTGTAAACACACTGTGTGTCTTCAAGACTTCAGCCATGCAAAATCCAGGCTCTACTTTGAAATGGTAAGCTACATCCGTCTCTAGCCGATGTATAATAAGTAAACCAGTGAATACACAAAAAAAAGTTTCAATTCTCATTCTAGATTTCTAAAGCCACAATTGAAACCTTACCTCCAGTATGAAATAGACAATGACTTGCTGAGTGAATACTCTTCTATACGAATGCTATCCCTCAATCTGTCATTCATCAACCTCTGGGCCTGAAAGACCAAATAATGAGGAGAATTTGGGGACAACAATGTCACTTATTTTACAACAGCATAGATCTAATACCTTGAAAGTTATATGAAATGACAACATGACCTGCATCTTGAGCTCTTTCTGCACTGATATTAGCAATCACCACCTTTCTCTAAAATTCTGCACATACTACGTCTGCCTAATTATGATCCCACCATGGTAAAAAATAATAAATGTTGAAATTTGAAAGAAAATAAAAAGATAAATAAAAACTACACACCAAAAAAAAAAAAAAAAGAAGACAAAAAGAAATCAATGGATGAGATACCATTACTTATCTTTTTTTTAAATTTAAAACCCAAAAATAGGAGGAGAAAGAGTCTGAGAGCGAGAGATTATCAATCACAATTTAATGATTTGTTTTTCTCTCTTATTTCCAAGAAATGTGCTTCTCACAGCATAAATATGATATTCTGTTCCTCTATTATTATTTTTTTTTTTTCTTTCTGTTGATGGGCTCATTTTATATTGAATACTGAACTGTTTTTGGCATGTCTTACCTGTGAGTGAAGGACTTCCAACTGTAAAGACTGGCAAAATGAATCTGATCAGTTGCTAAGGATGTAATGAAACTATTCTTTCTTAAACCGCTACTCTATTATTAAAATTTTCTCTTAAACACTAATCCTAAGGAATGAGAAGAGAACCATAGACAATTTCATAAATTTCTTTCATGTAATAATCTTTATACTCAGCTATTTCCAGTAAGTTGCACTTGGAATTGCTAATGCATTCAGTTCCAGCAAAATAATGAAATTGATGGCAAAAACAGAAATAACAATAATTCTCATAAAATCTGACCATGTTGTCTCTATAAAAAAAAAAAAAAAGAAAAGAAAATACATTAACAATTTAATAAGTTTCTGTTCATTGGTTAAGGATACGCAGTACTTTGTACAGATCATGAAGGGGATGGTCTACATGTAACAACCTTGACTGTGCCAGCTCATGAATGTAATGGACCTGTAACATAAAAAAAAAATATCAATACAAAGCTTACATTTACTATATAGATAAGCCATACACTCTGGCAGGTTTCAAATTCTTTCAGAAAAGCCCGAACGGTTTTAAAAAATCTCATAAAATATGAAATATCAAAATGTGAAGTTTGCATGACAAGGATTGAGGATATTGCAACCAATATCAAAACTTCACAGCCTGTAATCTCTCCAAATTTTCTATCACATTTAATGTGACGGGGCACATTTCACATTCAGCATTACTGAAAAAATGATTCTCCTGTGTTTAATTTCTATTTACAGTGCCTCTCCTTATGGGAACAAACTATGAGACTGCCAAAGGGGCTTGATGCTAGCAAATGCGGTAACCTCCACTTTGATAAAGGACTATCTTAGTTTTGAGATGCAGTCTGATTGTCACAATGGGTCAGCAGCTACTTCAATTATGAGCAACATACAAGCAAACTCTAATACTGACCTGCATGGAGTGAACCAAAGATTTTCCATCTGAAACAGTACAAAAGAGACATATAAAAGTGGATACAACAAGGGAACAAAAACTATTTCGGGATACTCTCATCTCAATCTAAAAGAAATATAAAAGAATGGCAGACCAACTATAGCTAAAATTACATATACATATCAAAAATGAATGATGTGTTGCGATATTTTGGTAAGTAAGATAGAACAATAAACATTATTCAGGCATGACAAATGCAAATTTCAAAATGAACTGCAATGCCACCAAAAGTTACAAATTCAGCTAAAATTCACTGAATTCTAGAGAAAATCACATTAAACGCTGCTTTCAAAGTCATCAAACATAAAAAATTTAGGGAAAAATTACTTTCCAAAGAAACAACATATATATATGAAATACTCTTAAAACAGATTACAAACAAAAGAAAGTAACCAAAAAATAAGCTCAGAAAGGACAAAAATCCAAACGGAACCCATTCGACTTCTGAGGCAGCTACATAAGCCTTCAATTCTTTTAACTCAATACTTCAAAGAATACACCCCTTCCCCCCAATGTGAGGACATCTTTAATTTGGTTGATTCCTGACCATAGAAAAAAAAAAGACTAATCCTTTTCTTGCTGTTAATGTTCTTCTAGCGAAGTTGTAGCACCCAGGCTGTGTTTTTCCAACTCCATGCCGTGGCTCCATCATATTCTAATTCTTCATCAATGGATCCTATGAATTTGTTTCTAGCTGGAGAAAGTAGGCAAGTGCTCTTGTAAACTATTAAATTCTGCTATGACTTTGTCATGACAATCTACACTCTATCTGATTCATCTCAACACATTTTACATGAAGCAAGAAAAGTCACTTAAAAACAGACAAATGCTAAGTTGGGGCAAAAGAGAGGTTAACATGCATTAACTTAGCTCTGCTATCGTGACTGGCAAGTGTGACTGAAGCAGTTGCCCTACATTGTGCCTTTCGCAACACATTTCAATCAAGCAGCTTGACACTTACTCCCTGTTTCATGATCTTCCACTAAGAAGCTGACATCTAGCAGTCGCCATGGTATTGTAGGACTGTCACCCATCAAAGTCAGTGTTACCTTGTATGAGGAAAACAATTAAAAATGTCAGATCAAATGTCAGAACTATGAAGATTTACAACAGGGTTACAACTTGTAAGGAGTCTACTGTTGTTTTTTCTTCAACAGGTTCTTTAAATACTGACTGAGGATTTGATGAACCTTTTTCCAGTCAGCAAAGTTACTTTCCTTTGCTGGGTACACAAAGTATAAAACAGGTATGGTAAAGAAAAAAAAATAAAAGGATTATTCTGTTCTTATTTAAAATATGATATGAAGAAATCATAATAAAAGTGGCTCATTCTACCAGGGAAATATCCTATGACAAATGACCTGCAAACAAGAAGTTCACAAATTATTATCTAGAAGACCATCCTGGGTGCCAAAATATCTCAACTGGATTTACACTCTCTACTCCCCAATCCATGTATTTAATTGAATATACATATCCTTGCTATAGGTAATAATCTATACCTTGTCTTCTATCAATCAAGACATACCTCAAACTCATGTTCCACAAAGAATTTCACTCGTCCTTGATCTGCAAGAGAATTGTCCACAAAAATGCAATTATAAGTCACTATCACAAGTAATTAATAAATGATCAAATTGATGATGATTTTCCCAAAATTCTCAAAGAAGAAGCTGACTTCCGAAGAAAAAAAAAATTAAATTAATTTCTCTCATTTCAACAACAGTTAAATATCAGATGCAGCGAGCACCCTGAAAGAAAGGGTACAAAAATATTTTCATGACTTCAGAAAAATTATCTATTCCTCATCATCTCAAACAATAATAAAAATGTTGGAAAAGAAAAAAAAAATGCATCCATACCTATCTTCAGTCTCCTCATCTGTTTGGGTAATTCATTTGACACAAGTCTATACTGAATTACTTCATTCAAGCGTTGCAATGTTTGCATTTTCTCCTGTGGCGTAATGGGATCTGGAGGAATAATCTTTTCCTGCACAAGACAAAATACTTAGCATTCAGTCTAGAGAGTTACAGTTATCAAAAAGTTTTCTGTTTCACACTAGACAAATGTAGTTTGCATATAAAAGTGATGTGAATACAACTAGGATTCAGTTCAAAAGGTAATTTTGATTAAAAACATATTCTCTGTATCAATAAAAACTCAAAGCTTCTGTCAATAAAGTACAGGTCTGAATAACAAATAGTTTTCAATCTCTGCTATCCTAAAACAATACTTGATCAAATATTATGAGCCTAAATCTTATAAGTACAAAATTAGATTATTGTGACAGCAAGTCTAACACAGAATCATCCATAAGGGAAAAAAAAGTATAAGATTTAATTTTCTTTTCTTCTTTCCCTGTCAAATTAAATTATTGGTGATCAAATCTCAGAACAGAATCTTAATGGTTGAATGGAGTGAAATTTTTACCCTGATACATGTTGGGAGCCTTGGATAGGTCCCTGTTGTCAGCACATCAATGGCACAGGGCAAGGAAAAGCTTGGTAGCCTGGACAAATGGATAACATTCATGCCATATATGAGGATTGCCATGTTCCACAGACTGACAGCAGTATGCAATTTAAGAGTGGTAATATTAATACATCTCACACTGGTGTGACAATGATATAAAAAAAAAATTTAAAAATGACAACAGCAGTACTATGACTACATTTTACCACTAGATCTATATCTAAACAAATCCAAATGGTATTTTTCTTTAAATGTAATGTTCATCACTCATTCTGTAAGATCATTAAAATCTATACCATGATTATTCCCTGTAGAATAAAGAGTAAGTGACCTAAGCAATAAATAAATTAAAATATTTACAAGCATTTCTGATGAAACTTGGCACTTTTTTCTTCTCAGCCAAATATTAGATATCATAACCATTGAGTCTGAAATATCTATTTCTGAGAAGCAATGTTATTTATTCAAGCATCTCATACCTGGCAGAGGCTAAAGTTTCTTTGGCCATTTTATGTAGATTGTCAGCTGTTTCAACAAAGTACATTGATTGCTGCTCCAGGAAATTGCATATGTCCTGAAAATCAAAACATGGACCAAAAAAAAAAAAAGAGAGAAATGAAAATTATCAACAAGACCTCAGGAAAAACAAAAAGGAGAGCTTTTTAGGGGAACAGGGGAAAAATGACATTAATGTAAATCAATTACTTAGCACAAGTTAATGACATGACAATGCACATTTCACACTTCTTTACTTAGGCCTTTCAGCCAGCAAGGTACTATCTCAGCCGAACATAGATTCCTCTCATTTCATTTAATTTATACCATATGAAAAAGATGGAAGAGTTGATATTGAGTCAACCTTACAAGCCAAGCTGTTGTGCACAACCTCACTTCCAAAGTAACAGGCCATTGAACGGAAGAGTGAAAAATAGTAATACAATTATTTCACTGAGGACAGTAGACTTCATCCCTACTGTAAGCACTCACCATGCATTTATCCACCTTCGAAGCACTGTTTGCCCATTTGACAAGTGCTAGCAAACGAATGAACAGCTGACGGGTACGGCTTGCAAACTGAAATATTTCAATTTTCCTGCAAGTAAAAAGGCACAATCATGATTGTTTTGTCATCTGCATATAATTGTCTGAAATAAATTATTTCACAGCCAAACATGGCCAGAATTACATTTTGTTCCTTAGCAGAAAGAACTGGCTCCACCTCAAACACATTCTTTTATTATAACAATCAATATGAACGACATAATAATTATGATGACACATAACTGGGTGGGAAAAAATATGATTTTTGCACTGATTCACTGAATCTGCAACTCTGTACAACCTCATCATTTGAAAAATATAGCAATGAGATAAAATTAAAGAAATGAAATATGTAAAGAGAAAAAAATTTACCTCTCCATGTCCATTTTTCTTGGTAGGCTGAAAAAAAAATAAAAGAATTTATTGATGAGATGAAAGCACAAATTATGTAAATATACATATCTGAATAGATGATTGGAAAGCTAAAAACTTGTATACATATTTTGGATAAAATCAGAACATGACCTACACTGCATATCTGAAGAGACATATCAGATCACAATTTGATGCATGTTTCATGTAACATTATCTGTTCTGTTAGTTAAATTAGAATGTTTTCCCTTTTCCCTTATAAGTGAAAACACAACCACTTTTCTAACTAGAATCCAAAATATCACTGCCAGTACAACTGATCAGAACAAGAATGAAAACCCTACTAAACATTTTTTTTTTCCTAATCTTTGTTGTCTTTCTTTACAAATGGCATTCAAACAGTCCTTTGACACAGACAAGGCAATAAAATATAGATAAAAGACAATGCAATGCAAACTCACAGCTCTGACAGCACTACCAGCTCATGGTAGGTTCTCTGGAGGCCATATTCAATCAATAATGCAAGTGGAATTGTTCCTCCTGATGAAGGCCCTGCTGGAGCCATCATCATTCCACCTTGGGATGCCATGATCCCTTGTGTTATATGCTACCAGTCATCTGTCTTGTGGAACAGCAGACATTATAAAGTAAGCAAACATTTTTCAGACAATGCAAGGCTGGCAAACCCTTTTTTTTTTTGAAATCACCGAAAACATGCCAAGTGTGAAATACAGTCAAACGCATATTCATATTCCTCAAAATCAGGAATCTCTCAAAGCTGTAGTTCCAAATCAAATTTTCTATAATCTATCTCTTTTACTTTATAACTAAAAAAAAAACAAAAAAACTCCCGCAAACTTTGCAGATTTTACTGTTGTGCGGCGCTATGTGTACATTTTAGCTAACATGAGGGCAAATGCAAACTATGTGTTGTTTAATTTCTTTGCCAATCCCTGAAACAAAACCAAAATTATGTGACTAGCCATTCCACGAGCTGCACATAAATGGCGTAACCTTGATTTGATAAATGGTTGGGAACAGTCATTATTGGCCACTCAAAACAAGGTGGAAGAATGGGTGCATCGCAACGGTTGGTTGGCATGGAACTTCAGCGCGTTACAGTAGGGGTGAGGATGAGAACATTGAACTGTTCATAGCTGCTCACTTGATTAGTCTTTTCATTTGCATGCATGTTTAGTTTCACCCCCTCAGTTTGCTGACCATGAGTAGACGTGATTTTATTGACCCTCCACATATTGTGATCTCACTGCCCTTCCACATATCACACTTGACTTGAAAATATGCAGATATCTTTCATCTCCTTCCTACTAATCTGCTCTTTCAAACAAAACACATTACTCATGGTAAATCAAAGTATGACAGGTTTTTGTACCTAGAGATTGGGACAAGGAACGGAGGAAGGCGATACAGCTAGGGAGAATGGAAGAATTATAACAAAAATTGTATATATGGGTAGGATGGGGTAGAGAACAAAAACTCATGTGCGCAAATCCTGTCATAGTCTTGCAAATTTACTAGCAATTTGTTACAGATTCCTGAAACATTTTTTTTTTTTTTGTTCCCTGATTAGTTTGAGCTATCCACGACCACTATCATCCATGCTGGGCTGGATCATGCCAATGAGATGTGGGTTAGAAAACATTTTTGTATCTCTATCTCCTGTCACAGTTAAATAAGCAAGTCTACAACAGAATATATGATGATCTACACTGAAAATATCTCCTCTGATACCTTAATTAATTTTTTTTATTTTGCACTCGATTTATAGCCCAATGCTCACAGCTCAGGTTTGCAAGACTGACCTGTTCAGCTCCAGCTTTTTTTATTACAATGACCTGCCTAGACAAGCCGATAATGACTGTAAACTATGTGCCTATGTTGGAAATACAATTCTATATGACTACAGATTTTCAACTGAGGTAGAAAATTCGTATATCACATGAAACAAAAACAAAGATGAGATCTATCGAAAACAGGTTATACGTAGCCTATGTCAGCCGCGGTTCATTATATTATTTAGATCTAGATGTCTAGATTCTACTCCGACTATTCTTTATTCTCTGATTTTGCGTCTCTGGAAGTGCTTTCTATAAATCAGCTTAAATAATCACCTCTATCGTTGCATAATATGAGGACACCTCAGAAGACTAACAGACTGATAGATCTAGATCTAGTTGACAGGCCTTCTCGATCTGGATTCAGATTTAGTTGGATGTAGTGATCTCCTGTATCTGGGAGATAGTCTTAGTCTGTAAGGCTATTTTATATCTTGCCAGAAAAACAAAACGAAATCTTTTTAAATTATAATATTATCAGGAAAAAATTGATCATAACATTGAAAAGACTGGACATAATATTTTATCTCAAAAATAATGTATGATTTAAATTGATACCATTCTTTTTTTTCTTATTACTGAATAGTAAATTATTTAGCTGATATATCTTGAACCATATACAACTTGAACTTGTGGCGAAGTCTGGCACATTCATGCTGCGTTAGTGTTGATATTACTATTTATAGGCCTACATGTATCATCACCGTAGATCTAGATTATCTGGGAATTCTAGCCCACGAGAATACCCTACCGGAGGTCATAGCCCAGTAAGCTTATATACATGATATCAATGCGAAAAGCAAAATCGGGGATTTTAACCACAAAGTTTCAAATCAGGCATTATAGACATTTACATGTGGATTAAATTCAGACAACAATAATGAATTCTGAAGAACCTTGTTTTCACTGTTTATTGCATCAAAAAGTGCAATTGTCATAAACGTAAATGTCAATAACCTAACAAACAGTATTAATAGTGGTCATTCCTTAAGGGGTTGCCACCTAAAAGGCCATTTTTTTATTTTTTTTATTTTTTTTTTAGCGACTCAAAGGTCCCCTGGCTTCTTGGAAATGGAAGCCCAACGTCTAGTCCTCTCGGATAAGGGTGAATATGTTTCGGAGATCATGTGTGTACTTCATGCACTTTGTAGAACCCTCGGCACTCAAAAAACGATGAAGAGAAGAAGGCGACCCCGCTGTCCTAGCAAAATTTCCAAATTCCAAAATTCTCCTCATGAAATCTTTTGTCACCAAACTGGGCAGGCACTTGTCTTTGCTTAAAGTTGAGATGATCTACTTTCTTGCGATTGAAAGGCTACATATTGTAAAATGGGTGGGGGTGGGGGCGTAAACTTCACAATTATCAAATATATATATATATATTAGAAAATTGTCCCCTCGAGGAAAACGTACCAACACCAACTACAGTGTAATAAAATGAAGAAAGTGTATGTGCGTGTGTGTGTCTAGGGGGGGGGGGGGAGGGGAGACAAGGAGGGAGAGAGAAGAGGGAAAGGCTGTACCATCTCGTGAAAATTTACACACATTTCCTGACTCCACCTGGGTTTGACTGGGTACCAACTTATAAACAGTGAACGGTTTTGTTAGATTGATCCGGATAGAGGATAGCTAGACTGATGTCGGGATGACTGGGACACACACAAAGATAGTAGAGTAACGTTATTACATTGTACTATCTTTGGACAAAGGATGGGAGGCTGAGTGACGGCCTTCTGACCGTTTTCAAATTATGCACATGATGCATGCGGAAAGATAGAGTCTAGGTTGTGAATGCTCTCCTGTCAAAAACAGCCAGCCTACCCTGGATGTCTGGATCTCTGCACATGATGCGGAATCAGTCATCAGCTCCATCCCCCCCCCCCCCCCCACACACACACACTCAAAGTCCGAGAGAGAGGTGGAAGAGATGACTCTGGAATCAGAGGTGTTAAAACGTCAAGCTTTGTGTCATTTAAAGCTTGAATTGTTTGATTGTAACATCAGTCATGAAGGAGACATATCTTTTGAGACAGACATAGTGCCGGTTCCTAATGGATTCTGTGAAACATATCATAGATATAAATTACATACATGTGAATTCTGGGTATTTTCAGTCGCATATAACGTTGAAGAACCAGAACAGATTATCGATGCACACAAATACTTATTATGCTATATCGATGGAACACACAGAGAGTCAAAGTTAGTGCCATTTGAAACTTTGAAATATCTTCTATCTACTGCAGCACCAAGTAATCTTGTTAAGATATTCTTTTCAGATAGATAAGAGTGAGCCAAAATCCAATGGTCTCTCTAAAGAATATATAGACCTAAATAATCTTTGATTACATATCAGTAAATAGGTCTACTGAGTTGTGGACTCGTTTCCTCTGAAGAGAGAAAAAAATAGAAAGCTAGACTTAGTGCCATTTGAAATGGGCACCGTGACACCAACCATCCAGGAACCTTGTCTTTTGAGATTATAAAGTGAGACATAAACAGTCATCCATATTATTATGCAGGAGTTAGCGTAAAAGTGACAGATTTAAACAGAGGAGTGAGTGGCATGTAACCCCGTACAGAGAGTCAAAACTTGATTTGTTATAAACAAACAAAGAAATGGATGTAAATAAACAATTTTCGGAAATTTGTATTCTCAATGTAGGCTAGTTAAAGTTTGAACATTATGTCGTTCACATGCAATGTTGAATTCTGGCTATCTATGTCAAAGGACCTGAGTCCGTGATGGTTGATACCGCAGTGCAAATGTATTAGATCTAACAGCCGTGACTGAGGCGTTAGGTGTCTGCTCCTCGGGGAAAAACATACTGTGGCGAGCTCAAAATTCAAACCCTACCCGGGGGATTTGCAAAATTAGAAAATTTGAGAACCTGCTTCTTGAGGGGGAAGGGGGGAGGGGATGAATAGATTTCGGAGGTCTCATGCACATTAAAGAACCCTTGGTGGTTAAACATCGGATAAAGAGTGGGTGGAGACACAGCTGTTCGGGTAAAAGTAAAAAAATCTTCTCACCAAAATTAGGCACGCACTTAAAGCCAGCTCAATACTTCTGCCGATGCCTTATGATTGAAAGCTACACACAATAAAAACTGCAGTTAACAGCCAGCAGTCAACGACAATAGTGGAAGCTCTGGGGACAGAGGGAGTGGTTGGAAAGATAGAAAGGAGGGACTTTGATCTTTATGACCTGGACAGGATGAAGTACAGGTCAGAAGGTTAAAAAAAAAATATCCCTATCTTTCATCATTCATCCAGCTAAAGGCATTGACGTCAAGATGTTGATAAAGATAAAAACATATGAGATGGATAGATCTAGTAGGCTATAATGGTAGTTTGTAATGGCAACCTGTCATACCAATCCAAGATGGTTGATCTTAAACAAACAAACAAACAAACAAATTAACTGTCAGAGGATTTTTTCGGGCAACCTTTACAATGACCAATCGTACATGTACATAGAAGTGGGCATTCGCAGATCTCGTAAAATGATGATATCCTAGTTAGATCAATGTCGATCTCACTGGGACGATCATCTGCAGAAATTCAGCGATACAAATTAACAAAAGCTGCATGAATTTACAATAAAAAATAAAGATTTATAGCCTTTTTATTACTATTTTTTCCAGTCTTTTTCTCACAAGGATTATAGAGTAGACCTGTTAGGGAATGTTCTAGGCTATAGGGTAAGCTCGCCTCAAATGATATCACTCAATAACTCAAACGTCCTTCATCCAGTCCAGCCATCGACATAAATGATAATCAGAACTGCATTGTTTCGAATTCAAGCTGATAAAACTAGATCTATTTATTGTCTCTTATTTATTGGTTCCCAAAGTTTTGAGCCCGAATCTGCAATGATATATAAAACATAGGATTAGGATGGTTTTAAACAATTTTTGCTCAAGTTGTTTTACTCTTGTAGGGATTAAGAAATGTAATAAATCTAACAGTTTTGTAAAAGTTTTATTTTTGAGGGGTTTGACTCATTTAAAAAAAAGAGAACTAGTGGTCTTAAATGTGCATTTAGTCACTTGTGCATATTTACAATGATCAGTTTTGTTTGTACAGTACAGTAGACAGGAGTGATAGAGATCACTTCATCAGCTGTTCTTTGCTGTGTTGTTCATGAAAAGTATTTTGTCGCGATATTGATAAGATTATCACCGTGAATGTTGTTAGTGGTCTCAATGATTGAGTGATTGGTCACTCTCGGATTATGAGGCATTGTCACGTGCAAATCAGTTTGAGCTGGTAAACGTTAGGAGATAAAGTTGACTGGGACAATGGCAATATGACGTTGTTCTTCTACGATGTTGATGTTTACAAATGGATAAAAAGGTTTGCTTCCCGTGTAACTGATTAAGGTGGCTGATGCCCTTTGAGATTTAAATCTTGCCAATAATCGTTCTTCTAACTGGATAATCAGCTCCTGCCCAAGAAATATATTTCATTTTATACATGCTGGTGATGTATTTGCTTTTTAATATCTATGTCCAGCCTAGCTTGAGTTGATGAAGGCGAGAAGCAATATAACGTTAAACTATGTATGTCGAAATTAGCAATTTCAGTAATATTAATTTAACCAAACACTGTAGGAATTATAATTCCTGTTCCAAACTGAATCAGTGTGGGAATGGATGGACGAATGGATAGACAGGATGATGGACGAACGAATAGATGGGTGAACGAATGGATGGATGGATGGATGGATGGATGGATGGATGGATGGATGGATGGATGGATGGATGGATGGATGGATGGA
>JBCEWB010901905.1:0-15666 GCA_039654565.1 Peronia peronii
CTCCCGTTTAACACAATCTTCTCACGAAGTCCGGTTTCAACCCTTCTTTAAACATACTAATTTATTTTCAATAACACACTCAGGTTTTCGTGCCCAACCCGCATAGCACGTTCAGTTCATTTGGACAGTAACTGTTGTCAGTCGGCCACGCTAGCCACGTGCCATGAAAACATTGAAAAGCCCGCTTTCTCGCTAACCTGTGCTTTGGGGAATGCAGTGAATCTGTGGTTTGGCGTCTGCTCACGGATAGAACGGGCCGGGATCGACTCGCAGGTCCTGCATCAGGGGATGGAAGGACACAAAGATCAAAAACCTGCATTTTTTTAGTGACTCAACGGTCCCCTGGCTTCCAGTGAGAGGGAAGCCTGACATCTAGCCTTCTCAGATAAGGGTGAATATATTTCGGAGGTCCCGTTTGTACGTTATGCACGTTAAAGAACCCTTGGCAGTTCAAAATGGATGAAAGAGTAGGCTGCGTGCCGCTGTCCGGGCAAAATTTCCAAGTTGTATCAGTTTCCATTGAAATTTGACGGAGGAGATAGAAGATAGATTTTAAAATCAGTCAATTTAGAGACACCAAAATCCAATATGGCCGCGTTGCCATGGCAAACGTATAAAAAAGTTGATTTTTTTCCTGTTTTCCTCTAATTTGAACATGCTGAATTTGATGGAAAAGGTTAAAATAGTCCATCTTTAATAATAGAAGAAATCACCCCCAGGATGTCTCTTCCCCTCCTCCCCCCGCTTTAAAAAGCAGAGATAATCCTACTTTCTTAGGATTGAAAGGCTTAAGAAAAACAAAAAGAAGTGACCAGTAAAACCACGTGGCAGCATGCCAAAGATGGTTAAACTGAGCACGCGACCAGCTTTTTGTTTGTTCATCTACTCCTAACAATGCCTGCTGGCACTGATTACACACTAATGGTTAAAAAGCTAAGACAACATTAGCGTGATACTTATGCAATAGGCTAGGCCCAGGTAAAACAACCTGCGGTGGGGAGGGTGTTTCTTTGTCCATGCAGGTGAAAGTAAAGGGATTTGGGCAGGGCGTGCCGGGTGGGGGAGACATGGAGTAATCTTTACTGTGTTAAGGAATGTTCTGCTATATCGTAGATTTAAAACACACAGACAATAATCTTGGAGTGCCATCAATTAAACCATGTTTATTGCTTAACCTGTACACTACAGCACATTACTCTAGCTTTCAGCGCAGAGTAAAACGTATCATTCAGTAGCTTACCAGTTTCAATAATTCATTGTTGTTCGACATTTTACTTCTTCTTCGTTTGTTTCGTCTTTCAACCTCCTTCCTGGTGGTTATCTCGAGACATTTTACTGTGCTAAACGCATGCGCAGGTTTTGTAAGGGGACGCTTATCAGGGGAAATAATCAATGTTAACGATGAGTCAATGTATGGGTCGTCCTCATTGTGTTATGGTCTCTGTTGGATATTAAGAAATTCTAATATTAAGAAATAAAAATCCTGGTTCCTTCGATTTCTTAATATCAGAATTCCACTGTATTGTTATACATATAGATTTTGTACTTGTCCCACATAGATTGCACCAAATGTAGCAGAGAGATGAGCCAAATTTAACCCACAGTTCAAATATTGCATAGTGTAATCTAAAGCAGAGGTTGTTACTGTTCTGTTGTAGATCAACCACTATTGAATAAACTGAATAGACAAAGCAGGATGCTTAACAGCTCAGTGGTGTTAATTACTTAGTTCCACTAGTATCACTTGCCCTTTGCCACCAAGAAGCATCTACATTTTATTACTCTAAGGATTATGATAATTACTCATTAGATCTACTTGTGTAAGTGCCTTTTGCCATAAAAGAAGTATCTGCATAATAATATCGCCTTAATTAAGGATCACACTCACCGCATGGGATAGCAATGACAGATGGCATAAATAAATGGGCTATAAAGTTAAACAAAAGGTCATCTTGCTTAGACTTTGTTAATCACACACAATATCACTCACGTACAGGTAATTCGCACAGTGAAATGGCAATGCCCGTAGTGTTGCTAGTATAACCCATTTGATTATTTAGTATCTGACTTGAATTTTTAAAATAGTAGTCTCAAGTACAAGGTGTCAAAGATCTCTTTTGTAACTAGATTTTTGTCACACATGTACATTTGCTGACTTTTCTATTCCAGGCACCTTTCTATGATGTACTGTCGCAGGTTATCAAGATAGGTTGCAAAGGAGCTATATGGGTGTCTGAGAGGATTTGATGTTGGTTTCTCTTCAACCAAATTTTCACATCTGTAAAGCTTATAATCTCAACAGCCCGATTTACATTTCCAGGGCTTTTGCAATGAAATTTCATTTTCTTAGTGCCATTGTTTATCTTAATTTTTGTTCTATGTAGTGTTGGAGTAATTCTCCAATTTAAAGAACAATTTAAAAGAAAATAAGAACAAGATCTGGTACAAACCCTGCACATCTTTCAAGATTGTTCTTGCACACTTGACCTTTTATTCACCTACAGTATGTATGTGCACTGGGTTCTTTTCCAGGTTTATGTGGATTTTAGTATATAACACACGGCAGCTCGAAGCGGATCACTTAGTTTGCCGCCCCAGCTTGGCCGACCTCATCACCTTGACCCCGTCACGCTTGGCTGCCCCTGGGGACAGCGTAATATGTGTCCCTGGGTCAATTGTTTATCTTTTATTTTATGTGCCCTTACTGTAAGGTATTATCTCACATTCTGAATACAACATCATCGTTAAAAAGCGAAGGTCACGAACTTCACGGAGATATAAATTTTATTATGAAAAGTTTCAGATAAGGCCACATAATAGAAGGTTCAAACAGACGGTATTTTATTGTTACAAAATCGGAAAGAGGTCAGTTCTAAAAAAAAAAAAAAATCATAAAAAAATACACCGTAAAAGATTTCACGTTCCAATATTCACAGACAGAGAGGGTAAAAGTCCATCTTCCACATAAAGTAACGAAAAGGTAGTGTAAGCTTGATTTAACATCCAAAATGACCGGTTACAAGTGGCTAATGACGGGTATCGGATTATTTTTTATTTCGTACTGAGGGAAATTTGGTCCTGTAGTACAAGTTGCTTGCCTGTGCCAGTTACCAGTCACAATAAATCATTCTATCAGTCTATGCCCACTCTGTTTCTCTCTCTCTGCCACCTCGAGCTAGAGATATTCATTTCAGACATGACTGTCGATCTAGCCAATGTAGAAAAATAAAAATGTAAAACGTAACGAATGTAAAAGAAAAAAAATTACAGTGATAATGGTTTCATATATGTATAATACTAATACATGTATAAATAAAACACAGCATTCCAATGATGCGAACAGATACGCGTCTAATTATATATTAAGGAAATACAAGAAAACTTCAATGATTTATACTTTATACAAATGATAATCAGTAATCATTTAATGTCCCCAGTTGTGTCTTTGCTTTCTCCCTCATGATCTTGCGTCTGTTTGAAGCTGGCACCAAGTACTTAAGCTCTGGTGAGCTTGAAGGTGATGAGCCTCAGTAGTACCTTTTAATCTCTTAGTTTTGTGTCATATGCTGATGTGCGCCTCTCTGTTTTGGCAATAGACGAGTGAAGCAATTTTCTACCCTATTCACTCACGAGACCCAGTCCAAATCCATATGATTCAATAAATGGCAAACTATGTTATTGTAGAATGTGCAGCTTGGGTGTCATTTTGCAATTCTGTGTGGTCTATTTTGTGTGAATGTGACATGTGACTGTGGACTACTGCAAAGGCTTCATTGAGTTGATCAAATTTATGTCTGACTACAAAAGCATGATCTCCTGTTGAATGATCTTCTGTGAATTTGATTGCACACTGCAGAATGTGTTGTGTGAGGCTTGTAAGAACTTATTTCTGCATGTATTAGTGACAGTGATTACCTATGAAGGCCCTACTGTGATAACCCTGTGGAACGATGCCATGTAGGTCGAGCAGACTGTCACAACTAGATGTGACAGAGCTCTATGCAAGTGTGGGAATTGTGATTTTATCCAACTTGTTTTCATATTTAGCTAATTGACATTGGCAATGTGTGCGCTCATCATCTAATTCTGCAAAAACTACACAACCTTGTAAGTGTACGTTTTTTTTTTTTTTAAAGATAGAACGAACGTGTCACATGGGCTGGTGTTTTGTGTGTATTTTGTCCTCGCCAGTGCATATGCAATATCTGTGTCCAGCTTGTGTGTCGCCTCTTCAAGGAGGTTATGATGTTTGAGAGTGATGCCTAATAAAATAAAAGTGATGTTTCAATGTCAGTCAGAGGGGCCCTAACACAGTTATAAATATGTCTGGCGTTACTAATTTTTCCTTTGCCATAAGATAAAAATCTTTTGTGATCTGTTTTAATCATTGATACTGTCCTTTTTCTAGCTTCTGTCGGTTTGTGTTTGAGATCTTGAGTAGATGTCAAACACCAAAGGCATGGATAGGTTCATAAACTTTACCAAAAAAATCATAATCACAGAATGTTTGTCGGCAACATCAGTCGTGTCAATTTTAATTCGATAGAATAATAAATCATCCTTATAAGTCTGACAAGGAAAACACTGCTGTCTGCATCTCTTTGATTTTACACATATTATGGTACCACAAGTCTGACAGAATTTATTTAGATCGGTTTGATGGACTTCACTGGAATGATTCATGATAAACTGCAGCAAAAAAGATAATCCAGAATAAGACCATTACACATAACCTTACAATAAATCCTTAAAAATGAATTAAATCAAAAAAAATCTTGTGCCACTTAAAAGTGCGATTTTCCAAGAAAGTACTATGAGTAAAAACTGATCTCTTATGAATATCAATTTTTAAATATGATTTTTTTAAAAATTCAGAACTGAAAGGAAAGATGTTATTTACAAGAAGTTTTCATGCACTCACAAATTTGTGATCTTACGACGTAGGGGAAAATTAACAGCTGGGGGTTAGAGAGAAGAGATGTAGCTTTCATTTGATACCTTGAACTGAGAGTATACAACATTTGAAACCGGAGAACTAGGGTAATAAACTTGATCAAATTGAAGAAAATTACTGGTTTAGTGACACTCGCGGGGAAGACCGTGACCAGCGGTAGCGCTTGGTCCAGTGCACTGAGCGGTCACCTCTGGGGTCAAACTAAGTGATCCGCCTTGAAGAGAAACTGGGCAGCCGTGAACAAGCAGTTTACATATCTTACAGAATTGTGCACCTAATGGACTTCTTTTAAAATTGTAAAATATACATGTATGTGTTTTATTTTCGAACTTTCTCTGTTGAAGTCTTGGTTTTATTTTAGATAATATGGCAAGAGCTGAACAAACACAATGTTGTGTGATATTTTAAAGAGTGGCAGATACCTGTCCTAACGTAAAGGAACCATTCTATTGGTTTCTATGGTTAGCACAATGCATCAGTGGAGATAGATTTATAATAGGCGTCTGGCCTAATTAACATGCTTGTTGTGTATTTGAGGTGGCTGTTAAATTGGTTGTTGTTGAATGCTTAGTTAAAAGTAGGAATGACATTGCAGTGCTTGGAAGTGAAAATGATAGTGACACTGACAGCGGAGATGTCAAGAACTTGTGGTGTCTAAAGTATCTTGTTTAGTAGGATGGTTCATTGTTTTGTAAATAAAGGACATAAGATAATCAAATGAAGCTTTGTTGTCCCCCATTGTTTATTAATTCAATCAATACAATTATACATGTATTTAAAATTCAAGCAGAATTAATGAAGGAACACCATCATGAAAATGAAAACCTTGATATGCCCACTTTATGGAAAAAAAAAATACTTTCTCCCTTTACAACTGCATTGAAAGTACACTGGCTATTGCAATCATAGTAGCAGGATGTCTCAAAAGCCTCCATACACTTGTATCGGTTGTCCATCAGAACAACATCATTTCTCTGAATGAATCTGATCAAAAACTTTGACCAGAGACATAACTGATCATAACCTCAAATGATCACTTGATTTATTACAGACATTACAATATATAATATACTCTAGATGTCACAAAAGACACATTATCTAGCAATATCCCAGCATAATTGAATAGGATGATAGCAAGCTCTCACATCTATCACAGTCAGGAGACAAATCTCAAAAATCAGGGCTATAAAATACTTATTGTCATACCACAAATGATTCTTGGCTGCTGAATTATTCAGCAACTGGTGAAGCATGAAGTATCTTGAAAGAAAGAATAGTGTAAAGACTTTCCTTTTAAGTCTATGGCTATACTAATCTACATATAGTATTACTAGGTTATTCAGCATAATCTTCAAGAGTTGATTCTCACATCTAATTATATATTATTTAACTATTTTAAATAGTTATGTCAGTTTCATTCAGATGCAAATGTGAGGCTGCATGACAATTGATATTTAAGGCATACAGTTGTTTGAAAACATATGCCCCTCTACAAGAAATGACACATTTGTCTCATAATACATGTACCTGCTTTTGCTGGTATCAGAAATCAAACAGAAGATTCCAGAAAGAGTTTCAGAAAGTATGATGTATTTTTCCATAACAGTAGGATATAAGTTGTCAGTTTCTCCACAAACAGACGAAGCTAAGTGCACTTTGATACAGAAGTGGAGCAGTGTGTATATAATATATTGCTACTTTCTAAGCAAATTCTCTCAGAGGCATTGGTTCAATACTGAGTGAAAGAGCAATCAGCACCATCTAACATTACAATGCCGTTAACAGTTTGACAAAACAGACATCAAGGTGGTGAGGTACGAAAAATTACTAGTGCAATGAAGAAGAAAAGGAGAAACTGACAATGGATTCACAGTCAATGCAAAAATTTCTCATGTACACAAATTGTGTCCCCAAAGAAAAATTAGCAATTCTGCAAAAATTGCATATTTTATATACTGATTGTTACTGATGTACAATGAGTTCCTTTCTGTTATGTAAAAAAATAAAATAAAAAAAGGAATTAAAAATAACATACTGTGTAATATAACATATGGATTAAAGAATATGAAATAAATATATCTATATAATATAAACACACTTTAAAAATATTACGCCTAATTAAACATTGAACAGGATCAAAGCTGTAAGAACTACTGAGCTAATTTTTTTGCATCCTAATCTGAGTCAACCCTTTAACAATAAAATGTACGTAATATATCAAACTTTCTGAATATTTTATATATTGTCAGCTGTATGACAAAGTGGCAAATAGATAACAACCCCTGTATGACAAAATGGCAAACCCTGAACTTCTCTGCATAACAAAGGGGTGAATCAGTAAGACATTTATTGACAGATTCATCTGTTTGTCATGCAAAGAAGCAAAGGGTTTGCCTTTTTTTCGTACATGGATTGTTACCTATTTGCCCCTTTGTCATACAGCCAACAATATGTATTCAGATGGCTAGATTTTAGTCGGTCCCCAACATGTATTACCATCCATGTGATATTAAGCAAGCATTTACAAACAAAATGCATTACTCTCACAGAAATTGTTAACCGAAGTCAAGATAATGTTTTAAAAATTTTAACTATGCACTGCACATGTGATTGCATCTAATACACATAGATCTGGATTAATTTTTCCCTCTAAAAGTTATCACCGAGTTCACTCCCCAATGACTCTAGAACGTGAATGCGCTGTCAAGTTTCACTGATTGACTGAAATCATGGCAGTATAGATTCTGATTTGCCTGACTAAAACACACATTAAATTTAAATCTCACTGAGCAAAACAGATTTAAACACAACATGATAATGAGATGCATGCCCATCTGATGCAGAACGAACTCAGGGTTGCCAACCCTCCCAGAATAACCGAGATTTTCCCGGATTTCAAGTGGAATCCCAAGCACTTGGAAAAGTGCTTAAAATCCCGGTTTCTCATAAATTAAATAATAAGAAGAAGAAGAAGAAAGGAAACCACCAAATTAGCAAAACTGTGAACTTTTTTTTGGCTTCGACTCGAGTGTAACATCCAGAACGTAGTCTAGATCTATGTTTTTGATCGGGCCATTATGTTCACTACCACAATCAGCGTTTTTTGCAGTACTCTTGCCAAGTTTATGCACACGACTGGATTCCCAAGCCAGAACAATGGGCGTTTGTGTAATGTTACAGCCGGTTAGTCCATTTCAGCTAGTGATGGCCAGTGTCTCGCCCGTCTAGATCTAGAGCTACATCTAGGGCCTTGAGTGGTATAACCCAGCCCCCTATCTACATTTTCTCACTCCATAGGGTGAAAAGTTGGCAGGAGGGGGAATTTTATGTAGTCTTAACCTATGTAAGCGGCCCAATGTCTATCGGGCTTGTGGGTTCCTGACTTTAAAGAACGAAAGCCGACCGGCCATCTACGGAACCTTGCGATGTATGGCAAGTTCGATGTCACACTGAGGAGTGAGATGAGAACTAGCACAGATTTCTCATCTCCCACCCAATCCTACTCACCTTAGTTAGCATTACATCAAAACCATCAAAAATCTGGAAGAAACAATGTATTCCAGCCAGGAGGACCGGGGAAGGGGGGTGGGGAAGTACAGAAACGTAGAAGGAACAATATGCCGTATCCTGGATTGCTGTAATTACTGATCCCGATCATGCTGGATTTCACCATAAATTTCACTCAGGTTTCACATCATACTTTCACTATTATATTTTATACTGATACCATACATGACAGATCCAGACCAGATTATTCTGTGGTCTTTACTTTTATCAAACTATCAAAATAGACCAAGGAATAAATTGTAAATAGTGACTGAATTTTTCTGTAGGCCTACATATGTCCTGGATTTTACTTTACATGTACATGTATTTAGAAATGCTGTGAATTTGAAAATATGTGTAAATAACAGCTGTGTGCATAAATTCTTTGATTGGAAATTGCAGAACAAGTCAAGTTTTAGCGTCGGATTCTTATTAGCGTGTAAAATCCCTGTTTTGTGTCGGAAATCCCTGGTTCGACCATGGTCGGGTTAGCAACCCTGCGAACTAAGTGTGATAAAATGTAACTGGTCCACATCCTTTTTAATATACATGTATGTCCCATGACTTATGCATCTAAGTTACGAAGTATGAAATAGGAAATATTTTAATTTCTGGTGGTAAACTCTTCAGGGCACAAATAATGTGTCACACAAATATCCACAATGTGTTTACTGCCCCAAATGTCAAAATCATTTTTGTTTTAGCAATTGGAGTAACTCTTCTTTAACGAACATAGCGATCTTTATCCCTCCAATGACTTCCAGCAAAGACAAATTTCAACAAAGACCACGCTTAAATGTGCAACAACAACATTCACTGGATATTTCGGCTCACTTGCCTGAATTCATACATATACAATATGTTTGTCCATTTGACTCTTTTTATGGCTCAAGTACATCTATATATAGCAAACAATTCAAAATTCAAATATGCCCAATCAATTTCTTTTGAAACTGCAAAATATACAGTCGACAACACTTGAGTTGAACTCACTGTTCTTTGGATGAGTTGATTTTTTTTCTTGGAACAAGCTGGGCAGCAACTTTAAATTCTATGTAAATAAGACCACTAAAGCATTGTTGACTGTAATAGCATGCATGTACATGTATATAGATGAACATGTATTTCACTTTCAAACATGAAGTGCTGGATGGAATGAAATACTGGTGGTATTATACAATGAAATGGCTCATTTATTGCCAAAATGATGGGAAAAAAGAACAGTCTATAAATTAGCCTTCACCATGATCAGATATGATGACACCTACAAACTGTTTAAAAAAAAGAGGCAGCAAAAGAATTTTTGTTCACTCTACATGGACAAACATTATACCAGTACATGTATTACATGACCATGTGATTGGCTTATAAGTACTTCCTCGTTCATGACTTTCATGAATTTGCTTTGACAAGATGATGTAGGCCTACATGTATGTTAATGTGATACCCACTGTGAGCTGATGGATTTCATGCAAGAGTAAATGATGAAGGTAGAATTTTGTTTTTTAATAAGAATTACTCTCTTACACTAAAATTAAAATGCAGATCTCATCAATTCCCATAAAAATGTCCAGTAGATGAAAGTCATATTTTTTTTTCTTTAAAGATGTGAAGTCGCTAAATTAAAACCATGATTATCTTTAACTTCGAGAGGTCAATTTAAATACACAGTGTAATATGATATGATATGTAACATAATGAAACCTGACTCTCATCAAACCAAGGCAACCAGAGAAATCAAATTAAATTTTTTTTTGGTTAAACATTGAGTACATCTTTTATGCAAATTGTTTTTTTGCACAAATCTCTTCTATCTATGTCTATTTAAAAATGTATTTAAGTTCAGTGTTAAGTTTCCTGAAATATATTGGGTTAAAAGTCCAAAACTGATCTAGTGTCATGACCTAAACGAGGACTAATAAGGATTAACAAAACTAATCTGCCATTTTCTCACCATATCTAAATTCAGCTGCAACAGCGGATCATCCTTGCTGCCTTTAACTGAAAACATCTCAACTTTCACTCATAACAGAAGACAGATTTTTTTCACCATCAGAAAAGGAAATGAATAAGCTTCACAATGATACCAATAACTCCGCTCAAAAACTGACCAGCGCCTAACTTCACCATGTTGCATCTCACATATTTACTAAGGGCCCTGGAAAGTCTGCAGACAGTGATCAACTTTTAATTTTGGGTGTTCAGTCAAGTTTTGCTGAGCCCACCAGCCCATTATATCTATTATTATTTTCACTTTTAATGTAATACAAATCTGGCACAACAAATGCGATAATGGACGTACATGTCAGAACTTTGCACATGCTATTGGCAAGAGCCCATTATTGCTTGGTGGCTCACTTTGAAGACCACCATCTGGTCTCCTCTAATTCGAAGTTCAAAGCATTCAGTTGCTAATATTCGTCACCACCTAGATCTAGATATGCCATGACACTTTTGACAGTTTCTCATACGAAAAACTAAAGGTGCCAGCACTGAAAGGTCACATACTACTATGATTATTATTATTATTATTACTATTCTAATCATTTCTCTCTTTCTTTTCCAACCAATCTATGCCAACATTTATTCAGATGGAAACTTGCAAAGATCTGTCAACATAGTAATCTTTAAGTTTTTTAACATTATGTAACTGGATAGTACCCGATCAAATTGATAAAATATGGTGCCACAAAAAATGTTTAGACTTTTACTTAAAACAATTCGACATCTCTGCCTGAAGTGCTAGTTTGAGAGTTGGGTGAAAATTTACACGCAGGTCTCATATTACAACCATGCAGTGTGTGACATTCTCAGCCGTAATAACAAGCTGTAAACACTACAGAGAAAGATGTTCCATCCACACTCGACTTGTTCAAAGAAAAGAAGATAACATACTAATGTCTTATTGACCTCCTGCTGCATAAACTGTGACATTAATTTGAATTTGATGTGTTAAGCAAAGATGAAATGATTGTGTAAGACTTCTGTCCTTAGGAAATGTAGTGAAAACATGAGAATTTGAGCATAAATATAAGGGTGAGCACCTGTACATGAAGTGGATCACCAACACCTTTCACTGTTCATCACATAACATCATTTACATTTCTGTATACATGCTGTATGTTTCAAATAAGTGTTAAACTCTTCCAATGATGAAGAATTAATCACACAACATGACATATGAGTCTAAAAATATGAACACTGCAGAAAATGATGGAGATAAAATTACATATTTTCCGCCTTTTTCTCAACTCATACTGATTTAAAGCTATGATTGACAAAAAAATAACTTCCTACTGACTGAAAAATGAAGACAGAGATTGCTATACGCAACTGGCTAATTACATGTTTGTCATGGGGTAACCGAACACGGGAAAACATACCTTGTCAAAAGCAGAACAGAAGCTTATTGTAATGCATGATAAATACAGCTATATGGTGAATGACTATTCAATACTGATTGACTAAAGGCCTGACATAATATTCAACACATAATGTGCTTGCATTTTTCACTTTAATAATGTAAACTACATGCCCTTATGGTTCGATGTTTAAAAGAAAACAAAAGGAAAATTCCTTTCTCATTTCTTTTCAAAAATGTCCTTAAAAAAAAAAAAAAACACAGCTATTAGCTGAAAAAATTGTAACCAGAAAACATGTATTCCACTTCAGGTAGTTTTCACTGACTAATGGGCTTTGATTATGTGAGAGGTAAACTGATACTTTTTCAACCCATGACATTAACAGATATCACAAATAGATAGTTCTTAGGGTGATACATATTTCCCTTTGCTTTCATGTCTGGTGGAATGAAATTTCAACTTTCTAGTAGGCAAAACTGTTAAGCTGACGAAGAGCTACCCCTTTCATCATGTCAGTGGATTTGTTCAGTAGTGTGTAAAATAAAAATGAAAGGAAAGTATTGATGACCAACACTACCCCCTTGTGTGACTGTGGATGTGTCAAAAAAGATTTTGTTTGTTGTCTCTCATTTCAGTTTTTATTTTGAGAGACTCCTGAACACTCATTGGGAGTCTTGACATTAGCCCAAGGTGATGCTGAACATTGAAATTCAAAGCTAAAAAAGATCTTGCATTTTGAAAATTTAACAATAACCAGTGAGATATTGTCAAATGTATTAACAAACACATTAATACTGTTTATAAATTTCACCTTTTATAATTACCTGACATGCACATCCAAAAAAAAAAAAAATCAGCATGAATTACCTTATCCTTTGAGTATAGGAATACAACATAGTTGTATGATCACATGCATTACACAGTAGAAGAACGAACCCATTGTAAAACAATGTCTGACTGTGGACTCCATGACAATTATCCTTTACCACATCAATCTCTTTATGTCAGGGCTAACTATTAACAACAATAATTCTGCTCTATTTTTTATTTTCATTTATTCTGACTAATATCAGATCAGTAGCAGTTGCAATAATCAAATGCTGATTAGATATTACAGTTTTCCATTATGCAAACATATATTAAAACAGTGCCATTGGATATTAGTAGCTGTAGATAAAAAATAATGATGGGAAAATATTTGGAACTATTTTCAAGAAATACGGCAGTAAAGGTAGGAAAAACTGAGAAAAAAAAAAAAAACAGAATATCCAAAATTTCTTTCAAAGATGTCTGGACAACATATAGCAATGTATGCAGCAATATAAAGAAATACATGATGGGACACGCACAACTGATCAGTTCATTTTGATACCTTAAATACAACTAAATAACAGCATATGAAGACCTGAGTGACTAGGTGGACAATTATTTTCCCAGCCTATCTGACAAAATTGGGTTTTGCTTGCATAACTTTGTATTTATAGTCCTGCATCTACTGCAGAATGATGATAAAAAATTCATAACTACTCTACTGCTATAAACTGCCATGCTTTTTTGGAAGCCATTTTCGATACTCTGTTCTTATGCAGAAATTTATGAAGCAAATGTTGACCTGCACATTATAATATTCAACACACTAAATAGAAAGAAAAAAGTTCCAGTTTACAAATCATTATTTATTGAGCATTTTACAGTTCTCAATAAACAAATGCAAAAACCAAAAACAATAAAATCCTCTTTATTTCACACATTATGAATTGAATACTATGTTCGTAAAGCACTTGCTAAGTTAAAGAGAAAAATTTTCAATAGTTTATAAGAAAAAAGTCTTAAATTATACCTACAATTATAATCCAGCAGTCCTTCCCATTTCTCTGCAAATATCAACAACCTACCTTATTTTCTCATGCTCAAGTAGTATCAATCTTAAATATATCACATTCTTTGCATGAAAATTTATTAAAAATATACATACTGGTGAAAAAAGATAATATGAAAAATGGAAAGTAAACGTAATTAATCTCCCCACCATATTTCCTGTGAGGGAAGGATTAGATCACAGAAAAATATAAATGCATTTAGCCAGTTTTGGTTTTGGCCGCATTCTTTGCATATTCCATAATTTTCATCTCTTTCTCCTCTTTCCTTCTGTTGCGCTCCTCATACTCCAGTCTGTGGAAGAAATAACATTCAGTTTACAGTTCTATGTATTTTTAATCAGGTGCCCTGGATGTTCCAACAACTACAAAACATGTTTTAGCTGGGTACTTTCTGTCTAAAGAAATGTGTGAAATAGTCTCTGTTATTACATTTTGTTTCTTCTGGATGTCTCATCTAGCTTAACAGTATACAGTTAAAAATGAGTGATGTGTACAAAATACTCAGGTTACAAAATACCCAGGTTAGTAAATGAGACTGTGGCAGAAGGTCGTGATCTATGTCTGTTGTTTACATCATCACCTTCAACACTTTAAGAAGTTATAAAATTTGTTTTCTTCGTATCTTGAATCATATAAGTTCACAATTTGACAAAAGATAAAAATGAGATTCATTAAAAGCCTCCAATCTGAAAAGTGTTGAATATGATGATGTAAATAATGGACAAAGGATCACAGCCGTTTGTCACTGCCCTTTGTGAAATGATGAGTGTTTAGCACAGAGATGTGTTCATTCAAATAAAAACTGCATCAACAACCTCACCGAATCATTCATCCATGGTGTCATAGAAATACACTGAAGAAATAGGATGTCTAGTCGCTAATATAGAAAAAATGGCATATTGTCGGCTATTTGCCGACTAGTCAGTTGCAATAAGATATGAGATGCCTTTCCGCAGGTAAATGCATAAAAGGTGCCAAGAGAATGGAAGATCAAGCTTCGGGGGAGGACGCACAACGTGACCATGACTGATAGGTGAGGCTTGTGGGTGGTTTGGGAGGTGAAAGGTGGGGGGGGGGAACACCATGGCATGGCTGATGAGTTAGGTGTCTGTATCTTGGCAAAAAACCTACGTCATGGGTTCAACTCCTGCCAGGAGATGGCAAAGATGAGAACCAGAATTTTTTTTGTCAGTGACTCAAAGACCCTGTGGCTTGTAGGGTATGCAAGCCCAACATTCAGACTTCTTGGATAAGATATGTTACACACAATAATGAACCTTAATGTCTGATTTATTGTGTGAGCCCATGTCTGCTAATATACATGTGGTGTGCCTGTGTAAGTGGATGTATGTGTGTGCATACATGAATAGGTGTAGTCATATGTGAGAAAGACGTTCTCTGTGCATTTCAACAGGCCAGGGCTAGCCAGAGCTCAGCCGAGCGTGTCAGCTATAGTATCACGAGCAATTTGTGAAGTAAGCTGTGCATCAGGGGGTTAGTCTGGGCCATTATAGCTAAAATAAATACTCTTGGCAGTTGTTGCTAGGCAGGTGTTTACATTTCCGGAACATTGTTTACATTGTAGTGAGGCACAGTTATAAGGAGTATAGGTAGGTACCACAAGAGACGTTGCGTATCGGGAAGAAAATGCCCGTACTGCAGCGCACTAGCCTCGCCAGGTGCGTTTCGATAGCATCGAAATCGAGGGTCACGTTAGTTAAAATGCGATACCTCAGCCAATGATCAATGTACGATGCTGGTTATAGTATCATTCGAAAGCAGGGAAGTGTAGCTTTATTCCCATACCACTTTGACCTTTGTGTGCCGACCAGCTGAAGAGTTATACGAGGGGAAAGATTTCGAATGATTAAAAATACTCGAATTATTGGTTCATAAATTCTCAAAGTTGGTTCATCTGAAAGAT
>JBCEWB010902016.1:0-15666 GCA_039654565.1 Peronia peronii
TCTATCTATCTATCTATCTATCTATCTATCTATCTATCTATCTATCTATCTATCTATCTATCTATCTATCCATCTTTTCGCCCATTAAGTCATCGATCATTCGTTCTTCCCGTTCGTCTGTCCGTCCGTCTATCTATGCATCCATCTATCCACCCATCCATCCACCCACCCATCCATCCATCCATCCGTCCGTCCGTCCGTTCAGCCATCCATCCATCTACGCCCGTCTGTTCGTCTAGCTGTTCGCCTGTCCGTCGATCTGTCAGCTTTGTCTGTGTGTTGCATGTAATTGTTTCAGTTTTATTTTCAGCCTGATAAATTATTAATTTTAACCATGCTTAAGCTCCTCTGCTGTGTAAGAATTGAAAAATTCTTGAAATTATGCGACTGCAGAGTCTATGCATCTTGCTCCATCTTTTATCAGCCCCCCCCCCCCCCTCTACCGCCACTTTCCCTCCTCTTCCTCCCTCCAGTCCTGACCCCCAAATGGGAGTTACTACCATTCCACAGAGCCCAGTTTGGAAATTTAAATCCTTCACTCCAGTTTTAAAAACTTACATTGAGATTGTAGGCCTATCTTATTATGCAGGCACTGTTGTTTTTGTTTGTTTGTTTGTTTGTTGTTGTTGTTAACTTTCAAGGCGACCAGTGCACTGAGGCAAACAGAAATATCGAATATTTGTCATAATTACCCGCTCACATATTAATACTTGCAGTACTATTCGTTGGATCTGTTTCTGAGAGGGACGTAATAGATTTGTAATGTGTTCAGAGCTAGGACATCGTACCGTCGTCTTTGCTTAGAGCTTGTGCGATACCAGACGCGCTGTGCAAATTAATGCCCTCGTATTAAATTATGATGTATTAATACTGTTACTGAAATCACGAATCTGTACAAATTGCTTACCTATCAAAGAGTTTTCCACGGACATATGGATAGTATCCACATTTCTGGCATAGTTGCATTGGGTAACCAGAGCAGCTACAGTAAAGAACAAAACTGTGCGGTGTATCGGTGACATGTTCTGCGATAAATGAATGATAGGTTCTAAGCTGTCACTCACAGCACTGAATTACTGAATTATAGATCTAACGTGCAAGCTTGCCGGCCAAAACACCGGTACTGGTGGCCTAGATTATAATTATCAGCTGTAGGTCAACTTGATGTACGGTGTTTACAAATGATAAATAGCACATGATTCAGGTCACATGACCGGAGGCTTTTTTTTTTTCTTTTCTGGCACAATTTTATTTGATTCAGCGAAAAACTGATATAAAGTTGTTCGCATTTTTTTATTTTGAGAAGAGGATCGATATTAAGTTTTTGACTTTAGTTCAAGTTCATATAGTTAGGCATAATTAGCTAATTAATCACTTCGTTAGTTATTATTGGTTGGTTAGTTGGTCAGTTAGTTGGTCAGTTGGTTGGTTGGTTGATCAATTGGTTGAGTAGTTAGTCGGTGAATGGGTGGTTAATTGATTGATTGGATGATTGGTCGATTGATAGGTAAGTTTGTGAGTGGGTGATAAGTAGGTTAGTTGGCTGGCTGGCTAGTTGCTTGATTGGTTGGTTGAGTGGCAGTTGGTTCGTTGACTGATTGGTTGGTTAACAAAGGGGTTGGTGGGAAGCTGGGTAAATGGGTGGGAGGAACAGTTAGTTAGTTAGTTAGTTAGTTACTAATTTAGTTAGTTAGTTGTTAATTAATTAGTTTGTAAGTTAGCCAGTCATTTAGTACGTTAGTTAGTCATTCAGTCTGTCCGTCAGTCTGGGATTTTGCTTGTTCTTCGCTTTTTTTTTTTTTTTTTGTCGGTATTTAAGTGTGAAATCGAAATGACAAAGACATTGCGAAAAGAATACATACGGTCGATTCACTGAAAAGACTCCACGTTTGAGAATAATAATAACCCAATCGCACAAAATAGACTAACCTTAAAGTTCATGGTGGTGTTAAAGAAATTGTTTATGATTGTCTTCCCTGGGCGTTTGTTTTGCTTTGTTTATAGAGAAAAGATCGCAGAGCAAAATAAGTTCAGAAACTGTTGTAGGATATCAGAAGCTTGGCTTATCACATTCGGTAACATTCAGACAGTGGGATACACAGAGACAAAGATGACAACAAGAGGGCAAGAATGATGAATGATTGTCGCTGTCAGGGTTGTGAGATAGGGACACCATTAGCTAGTTATAGTACAGCACGGAGCCTAATACACATACACACATCATTGAGTTCGACACCAGAGACAAGAAAGGCAACATGCAAAATTTCTTCTTCTTTTCTTCTTCAAGCGCCACCTCTGAAACAGACACCGGCGATCATGTCCTTCTATTCCTCTCTTTGTTAGGTGGTTCTTACGAATTTTTGTATTAAATTGGCCTAAATTTTATTTTTTAAGGACTTATGAAGTCATATTTCCTGTGCATCTAATTAATCTGTACTATATATACGTAGGATTATTGTATTATATTTTTATCCGTTGACGTCAATGTTAAATATACATTCAAACAAATAATAAACGAATATAATAGCTATTTCTCCTAGGCCTAAAGTTTGCTAATTTTAGATAGGCCTAAACACGTCCAGGTTAACCATCTCTTATCAATCCATTTCATTGGCTCTAAATATCGTCAGGTTTATGTCGCTGGATATTTTTAGAAACTTAGTCAGACGTAGAACGAGAGTCTATAAAAGCTGCCGCCTCTGTTCCATTTTTCGCAGTTGTCTTGTCCGGCCATCGTCGAAGATCCGCTGAGAGTGGTGTTTCCTTGCAAAAGGGGGAACAGCCATGATGGATTTTGTGGTCGACTGGAAGCAGGTACTGTCATTGCGGAAGCAACATTACCAATAAGTTGTCGCTTACTTCGTTACCTCCTGGAATGTTTGTGTTCTGGGAACTAAACACCCTGGAGTGATTGAGGCTGGCCGCTCAATATGGACAGAAACGAGTGTGTCAAATCCTTGTTCATTCCCGGTTGCTGAGGACGCCGTGCCCATAGCGACTCCGCCATCACCTGTATCGGGTGCTTAGGGGTGGGTTCGGTGCGCCTCGGCGACCACCAAAGTTTACATGGTCGGCTGTCCTGTGCGACGTGAAACGGACAACAGTCGCTTGTGCCAGGAGTCGAGATGTATCTTTGATGGTCACGGGAACATCAGCGAATATCTCCAGGATCATTTTACTTCTCATTGACATTGATCACAGAAATGCAGATCTAGATCTAGACTAAAGTCTAGGTTTAGTAATTTACTTGAGACACCTGATGCAATCTCAGCTTAATTTCTGTCAAGATCTATAAATGCATCAGTATAACAATTGTATTAGTACTTTCCCAGAAAATCATTTGCCGTTCATTTACCTCTATCCATTTTCAGCCCATCCATCGACAATACCAAGGTAACTTCTTATTATATTGGTCCATTAATCTTAGACATGACATGCCTATCTATAAGTTAAATCACAGACAAACAAATTTTGTAAATCTGGCATAGTCTGGAACATGAGCTTACTTTTGTGTGTGTCTGTGCATAATAAACTTATAAACATGACCCCTCTCAAATATTCCACTGCACTTTTGTTACAGAATCAATTTTCAGAATTCAGTTTTCATTGTCAGGCTCCTCAATCCATCCACCCATCCAGCTTTCTTTTCTTTCACCCATCTCAGTCAAAGGCCAGTCCTTTTTATCATTACACATAAATATGCATTCCTGAGGTAATAGTAGGTAAGCAAAAGACAAGTTCTTTGTAATGCCACTTCCACATATGACAGTACCTATCCTTCTGAGTTAATCTCATCAGGCCTTCCCTCTCTTGCTAATGGTAAGTATGAGACTGATGACAAGTAAGTAAAGCTACAGTTTGTATTTTGTTATTTTGAAATGAGAGGGGGGGAGGGGAGGGAGAAAGGCTCAGAATTGGATACAAGTACATGTAATGATAGGCTATCCAATTCTAAATGAAAACAGACAGTATCCAGATTTCCACATCATTACAACCTTGCAAAAACTGTCTTACAAGGCATAGGCAGAAGCAACCACTTATGTGAAAAACAAAGGAAAAAATGGAAATCGACATCCAAGAATGAACAGAAATGAGATCTGCTGATTCTCAAAAAGCAGTGAAAGATACAAAGATTTGAAGAAGATTAGGCTTTTCGCCACTAGGACATGGGCAGAGATTAAGGGTAAGGTGAAGTGAAGGTGAAGAATGATTCTGCTTTTAATTTATGTTAGTAATGATAAATCTAGGTAAATGAGATATAATTTTGAATCCACTGAGTGCACTGTGGAACTTACTAACTTCGATAGTCCTTGAGAGTAAAGGTCTAATTTGCGCAGAAAATCTTCCACAGATCTCTGCATTTTCTGCTGTGGGCCAACCCAAACAGATGACTCAGGTCATGAAATAATTTCCCAGCAGGTATTTTTGTATTTGCTTTAGATGAAACTCGAATGCAATACTATTGTGCCTACAGTTATGTATTAGTACTATTAGACACAGGCTGCCTGGGAAATCACCCCTAAATGTCATAGTTTTAGAGTACATATATTAAAATTATTCCCCAGTTTCTTTCCTTTTTTTTTTAGTTTCAGAACATAGTAGTTTGTTACTGAATATTTGTCAGCTTTGAAGACATTAATTTTAGTCTGTAAATTTTTCTACCATGAATATGCTAGATATATGTAATTATCCAGTCTCTCTACCTACCACTGCTGGCAGTTTTAAAGGAGGTACATGTATGATATGTTTACGAAATGGATGGACATCATTGCTGAGTGGACAGGGTGGAGCTTTGGCATGACCCAAGCCCTTGCCCATCATTGTCAGAGGTGGAGTCGGCTGGCGCAGCATTCAGCAATGCAGCGCACCCACGACCCTAGAAAGGGTTAAGGGACTCGTGAATTATATATTTATATATACTCTTTAAATTTTTTCATTCTCAAAAACCTCTTCATCTCCAGCCAGGTATGTCCAAACACGGGACTCTCGTATATAGATTAGTGTACATGACTGGTCCATAGTCAACCCTCTACCAGTCTGATGTTCCAGTCATTGACCATTTCACATGTATTCGCAGAATCGTTTATAGATGATGCAAGCTATGACTGGCAGATGAGGTGCAATGAGAACCCAAATCGGACATACAATCTACTTCTTCGTGTGACAAATAGTAATACTGAATTATAGTCAATGTTTTGATAGCCTGTTGGAAAGCAGAGCACGAGTACCAGGTAGCTTACACACATGGTGCGACTGGATGCGGGTGGAGGTTAGCAGTGGATGGAGCGAGGAAGACTGATGGTATCCCTGAAGCTTTGGACAGGACTGCAAAATTGACGCAGCAGTGAAGTGGCTAAAGGCCTAATTAAAGCAAATGCCTGTTCCTGGTTTCTATTTATAAGAATGCTATACAGTAGAATCCTCGTAATTCGAGATGGAAGGGAAAAAGAATTGACTTCGAATTACATTATGGTCAAGGGAAATAACTACAACTATTACACAGTTATTTCCCTTGATATTAAAAGTACTAAACTTTAGGTTTGCCCTAAATTTTAGCTAGATCTAGGTCGTTTGTTTGTGTTTCTGGTCAACAATTTCATTTTCATCTCTATAGTGAGAGAGTTTCTCTTCAATGGGTTGGGACTTGATATTTAAAGGGATCTGAGTTAGATTGTTTGTTTATTTGTTTTGGGGTTTAACGACACATCAGCACGATTATGGCTATATTGCGTCAAACACGGTAAATTACGTTTACACGTCAAGAAGAAAAGAGGAAAGAAAGCGGGACAGAAGACAGGAGCAAGGAGAGCGAGAAGAGATGTCTCTCCTGGAGTGTCGAGGATGGCACTCCATGGAAGACATCCCACCGATGGCGGGCTTACACCGCCTGCAGATGGGAGCCGAGAACCTACTTATAAACCCCGGGCCACCATGGGGGGGGGGGATCTGAGTGAGATCTAAAGAACGCAAAGTGTAGATCTACAAACTACAATGTAGATATAGCTTGTTGGTCGGTATGATGGCATTGTTTCAATGAGAATTGATAGTCACTGGTGTGTTTCACTAGCCTCAAGCTAGATCTAGTCGAAGACAGCAACAATGGGCTGAGAAAGAGGGAATGCATGTATTACATGTACTGAAACCAACCATCTCGCTGTCACTAGTGTCAGGTGTGGTCGGCCCATGGAGCTATTATTAAGGCCAACCCATTGTTTGGTCATACTGTTCATTCATGGTTATTTTGAAACCAATGGTCAGTGTCAGTCTCCCGAGGCGGAGTTTGCTTTCATGGGTTGGTCATACTAGCCCTATGTGTCTGGTCACTAGTCAGCCTTTGTCTTTCGTATCATGTGCGACGCGGTCAGATGACGTTGTGTATCAATCGATATTGCATCGTTCTTTGTGGAAACAGTGGCAGACCTAGATGTCAACGCGTGTTTCGGGGAACACTGGGGTGGTGCAGAGTGGGTGGGTGAAACAACACAGACCATTCAACAATAAATTTTGGATTTTCACGATAGTACTGTGAAAATTTCGAATTCCCGAATTCAAAGTAAGGGGAGCTGGGCAGAATAAGTTCGCCTTGCGAAGATTATTTTTATTAAAGACAAAGAAGGGGAAAAAACCTAGTTTCTAGGAATATTCGAATTATGCAGAAATTCGATTTAGAAGAGTTTGAATTATTTGGACTCCACTGTATTAATATAACTTATGATTATACCAGGAATGTTATTTGACCTTCACTCATTAAATATTATGATGCTTTAGCCAGGAATATTGTAGTTACTGTAGTAAGAAAGGATTTTATACTTTCTTGGAAACTGTTATTATACATATTAAAGATTCATGTTTTTTTGTGTCACGATGAAATCAGGCTCTCGTCAGATTTTGAGCATATGGAACTATTGGTATTACTCTGAAGATTATTCATTTCCCCTTCTGTGTGTGAAGTAGAGATATTGGTAATTGAAGACAAAAGGGGTGACCTGTTGCTGCAGCTGAATTTAGTGAAAAAATGGCCAATCTCTTTTGTTAATCCATATTAAACCTCATAAGATCTGGACCATACTATTAAATTACAATTTTTGGGCTTTACTTGATCCGTTTTAGCAAATTTAACTCTGAAATGCATTTTTAAATTGGTATAGAAGGGTTCTGTGAAGAAAAAAAAATGCATTAAGAATTCATTCATTGTTGAAAAAACGTGATTTCTCCCATCGCCTCAGTTTGACAAGAGCATGATTTTATCATGTCGCATCTCATGTATAACAACGAATTGTTTATTATTCAAATTATTTCAAATAAACTAGCAGATTTTCTTTTACTTGAGTTCTGCTTTATTTTTTTTTTTTGCCTCAAGATAGTGACAGAGAGAAACTAGGGGAGAGTGTGATGGGGATGAAGCAAAAAAATAGAATTACTTTACAGTCAAAAGAATTTTTAAAAAAGAAGCATTCTAGTTTACATCGTGATAGAATATTCCCCAATTCTACTTCCTTTAGAAACTATGTACATCCTTTAGAAACTATGTACATGTAGTTCTGATAGTTTACATCTTTGTTTTTTAAGAAATTTATTAAATAAGTTAAATATGCCTATGATTTTTCATTAACTTTTCTTGAAAACAAAATTGTATGATGTATGTGCTTAAAATAAACAACTTATGTCCTGTGACCAAGCAAAATGAGTCTGATGTCGAATTTTTCATATACACAGATTTATGGTATCAGTGAAAATGGAAACTCCGCAACAAGATATTCACACACAAAGTTAACTACCCTGACCCCATAGTCAATAAAATCTGATTTCATCATGGATGCTCCCATTGACAACTGGCTCATTTCCAGCCAGTTGCGAGATAGAAAGGTAAATGTAACTACATATATATTTTCCACAGACCCTAAGCACAAAGGATGCTCTTCTTCTCGTCATGAGCCTGAATATTACTGTCAATTTCTTTTTCAAAAGTTCAGATAAAATTTGATTTCAGAGTCTTGGAGTTAGATCAAATGACAAAAGAAAATATGGTCATTCCTCACTACTATGAGTGATGTGTGCAGCCAGCCAGATGAAAACACGAATACCGTAAAATTTTCTTCCAAGAAAAAGAGACATTAGTTTCCAACATAAAGGAAGATATGAAACCTATTAAAAGGAAAAAAGAGATGGATAGAAAGCAAGAGGAATGAACACTGGAAATCAAAACAGATATTTGATTTTGAGAACCAACAATCTATTGGACACGTATTTTTAATATAACAGACACACTATTTCTGATGAAACAAACACATATCTTTCATTTATTCTTAAAATAAGGCCTCATATTTTTTTTTTTTAAATTAAAAAAAAAACAAAACAAAAAACAATCCATCAGTACTCGGTGATGATGAGTAGATCTTTACAACATTGGCTCAGGACACAATATCACCAAAGTCATTAAAAATGGCATGAGAACTATACTGACATACTGATATAGCATATGGACAAAAGCACAAGATGCAAATTTTCAAGAAAGATAAGGAATTTTTTACTTCAGTTACTGTCACAAGAACATGTCACCCACATGCTGCTAAATTTTGGTATTACAAAGTACTGAGCACAAAGATATTTTATGTAAGGAATCTAAAAATAGCATCCTCGTCAGCTGATCCCAGATAATATTTTAATTTTGGCCTATTTTTAAATTTGGCACATCTTTTGTCAAAATATGGTAGGATGGAGGTTATATCACTAGCTACATGTGTTCCAGTACTGCAAAGACATTTTTACACAAACTTGAGCCTTTAAAATGAAAGGTACAAATATACATGTACATGTAGTTGAACATATCACAGTGGGATACCTTAAGGAATGTTCTGTTCTACACTATGAGAACATGTCAAACCCATTTAAATTTTAATGTTGAACAATGCAACCATATTGCCAAAAGGGAATGGGGAGATTTTTACACATAATTTCCCATGCAGAAATGAAGACTATCTTAAAATAAAATACTGCAGACATTGCCAAATAAAAATAATAAATTATTGAACAAAAAAAAAAGTTCAACAAAAACAAACGTTCCAATTTTGTCATCAGGCAAGACAAGCACAGAGATCGCAATGAGGAATTTACATATAGAAAAAGTATATTCCTTAAGATGATAACAGAAAAATAAATGTATGTCACTAAGTAGTAGCACCGCCACAGATACTGACTTTCCCCGGTAATGGCTTTCCACCAAAATTACAAGCACTCTAACCTTACTAGAATCAACTAAGTAGGGAGTAAAATAAAGATTTATATCACGGGTATACACAAAACACTTGGCAGTGATTTGAATGTGGTAAATATAACCGTGCACAATGCTTCATACAGATCTGCTGTGCCAATGAAACCAACATGTATGAGTGAAACAGGGTATAATAATCTGGATAATATTTTTCATAAAACTAACCATTTCAAGGGACACAACATAGTAGTAGGTACCATAATCAAGGTTAGACATTAACCAGGCATGTCAAAATGTTTTCACAGAAATATCAGAAAATTTCGCTTCACATAGTTGGCTCTCACATGGATCAAGTGCAAAATTCTACTGACCTCACTGTTATCCCGTGGGACTTGTATCATGTAAAAAAATAATTGTAAAACTGCGACTGGCTTGTGGGCTCAGCTAAAGTCAACAGTTGATCAGCCAAAAGAAGAAAAGCCGGCAACGACTCGAAAGTCAGATTTTTTACTATAACTGAAAGTTTGACATCCCTGATTAACTTATATTAAGCTACATGTGTATTATTTAACCGGCTCCAGCAATGAAACAACTGAACACAGCTCTTTCTTCTTTCTCCATTCTCACTCCCCAAAGAAGCAATAACTGGGACATATTGGAGGAAATCAAAACTGCGTGCATTTTTACTCCAGCAGAAGGAAAATGTGTAATCATCAATCACTTTTCCTGATATAGGTATAAATTTTGAAAGTTTCAATCAACCTTCCAATAAATTTGACAACAGAAGTCTGCAAAGTTTACATTTTAAGGAAAGTCACAAATATTCAAACAATCCAGATACCGGTAATCATATATGAACATGCAACTATGTATGCACATGTCACTATGTGAAAATATCAATTTGTCAATTTGACACGGAAGTCAAAATATAAACATCAAATAAAAATTAAATTCTCTGGTGAGTATCACTTGTAATTACTCAATCATGGAATGTCAGTCTCAAATGTTTAATTCTATGCAGCTGCTGGCTCTTTGAAATGCAGTGTCGATGGACCAGTTCAGAATTTCCATGTGATGGTGACGTGCTCGGTCACGAGCGAACTGAAAACACATTGTGGGGTTGGATTGCAAAGACTGGAACAAAACCACTGAACAAATTTTCAATTGAGATGCATCGACAGTTAATCAATTTATCGTCTTGTCCTGTTTAATGCTGCTAAACTCAAAAGTTGACAGCAGTAACCTATGTTGTATGAACTGTTGTGTTCCACCATGGAAACAAAAGAACAGGGTGACAACTCACAATACTGAATAAATGGAGCGCTATCCACTACCATGTGATCACAAGGAGATTTCAAATGTGTCTATAATCCCCGTAGGTAACTCTGAAGCCTGACTTGATTCAATACCAATTTATTGTCAGTGTTGCACACATTCTGCATAAGTCTGAAATTTGGGAATTTTGCCCCCCCCCTTCAAGGTGAGTTAAAAATATGCACTGTGACACCATCTTGAGTCAAACTGACCAACAGAAAAGCAGGGAAAAACAACAGCAAAGATCCCACGTAAAAATCTCTTATCTATAATTTGACGTCAGTTTTTATTTTCGGGTGAAAAAAGTACTCAAACTGGCTTGAATGGATTGCTTTTGACACTGACGATATGATTTACATAAATGCATTTTCTCTTGACATTAATCGTGTAAAATATGCGTATATTATAAAGAAATTTTTCACAGCATAAGTCTGCATTAGTCATTTCAACAATCTTTAGATTCAGATCTGACTAGTGTGTCACTCTGAATGTTTCAGGACCAGTCAATCAAACAAACCAAACGAGGAAAAAACAACCACAAAGATACGTTTACTGGAAAGGAGGATGGATTTGAAAGTCTAGCTTTGTGAGAGATTTTCAGTCACATCGGGTATTAGAACAAGGAACAAATTCATAGGAGTTTAGATTGACAGAGTTTGAGAGACATATAATAAAGCAATCATAGCTCAAAAGTTGCTGCTTCACCATGCAACCATTTATTGAAACTGGATTATGTTTCCCTATGTTTTTTCATTCTGTGACAAATGACAAAATATCAGAAATTGCTGAGAAATACAAAAAGAAAAAAAATTTGTACCATAAATGGACTATGGTAATTCATGTTGCTACACTGAAGAACGATTTTACATATGTATCGTAAACATACACAGTTCTTGCTATAACCCGTATGTATATGCATAATAGTTTCTTTGATATAACAATATCAATAGACAGTATACAGCATAGGAGACCTAGCATCATCTGTGATCTGCCAAATGAGTGTGTCTGCAAACAGTAAAAAAGCTGAAGCGGTGATTTTGAAGATTACAAGTGACAATATTGGGAGTAGTTAATTAATCTTTCTGTGCCAGAAGACTGCAAAGAAAGTGACATGGAAATGCTACTTTTTAAACATTATTTCCACTGCTCAATGTCTGCATTAGGAAATCTTAAGGGCAACTGGTACAATTCTACTGAATGGCTGCCTTAAAGTTAAGTGACCATATTACATGTATATGAAAACAAGGCAAAACATGGACACAGATAACTTGCAGATAGTCACTTACATTGTACAACAGCTTGGTCCGTACATCCTTGTTGTTAATATTATGCAAGTTTACTGTAAATTAATATACCACAAGGACATTTCAGAGTCAAAGAACATCTTCAGTGTATTATTATTATTGTCCTACAGGTGCCGCTGAGTTTTCAGGAAATGCCTTATGAAACTGACTATGCAACAGGAAGGTCATATGTGGTATATTCTGATTATGGCACAACCTTGGATATAGCAAATAAAAGAACAATGGTAAAAAAAAATCTATTAAAATTAGGCTGCAATGTTTGTTCTCAAAAACAATTCAGGTGCTGCTAAACTGTCAACCACAAGATCCCTATAATCAGCACCAGAAAATAAGAATATTTCAATTCCTACATATTCTCACGCCATGATTTCCTAATTTGTTGGGGTTAGGACAGAGGCAGAATAAGATTTTTGCTTTCTTTTTTCACTAAGCAAACAAAACAGCCCAAGCCATCTCATATTCATCTACCCTATTAAATTAAATTTCCTCTACAAATTTGATTGGGCTGTGCTGCTTACAGAAATCTTTCCACACAAGGCATTTAATTAGTGGAGAGGAATTAACCAATATGATTAAATGTACATTCTATCCTTCAGTTCAAAAAGTTTGCCATCTGATCTGTTGTCAGATCTATATGCAACAAATGGTGGGGCTGGCAAGTTATTGACAATTGCATACACTGCACATTTCATAAAGGCACAAGGTGACTCTCTCCATGCATAGCGTGCTCCCTGCAGGCTCGATGACGGTTCTCCACCACAAACATTGGAAAATAAAGTAACAGATGTTGCACTGTGATCGATGATGCTGGTGGTCATCCATCTGCCTGCATCAACACTAGCACCACATAACAGCTGAAAGGAGACCATCAGATCATACAATGAGTTCTAACAATTCATATAGAAGTACATAAGAACAAGTGTGCTATAGTAACAAAAGATTTCAATGATTTCATAGCATGGCAATGAACATTTCACTTTTTCAGTAGTACCAGCAGACATTTTTGAAAAGTCTGTGCGAACATTCTCCTTCAAAATACAACAGTGGACTGTTACATTTATAAGCATTTCAAATGAAATAACTTCTTTGAAGCACATGTAGTTTTTATATTTTTCTGAATGAATCTTGTCAAGCAACAGATACAACAGTCAAAAAAAAAAAGGGAAGATCTTTTACACTAGATCTGTTGATTAATCAATCAATAAAAATAGAGTTTCAATCAATGATCAATATCCACTTCACCCTCACAAAACTGTTCATCTCAACTCTGTGCAGTAGACCACTCTAAAAAGTTGTTTACATTTTTGTGTTAAAAGAATTAAAAGTCTGGCTCAAAACCTGTGAAATAGCATTGGAGCATTTTATTCATACTACTTACTTACCACAACAATCAACAGGCATTGAATTTACTGTCACCTGTGAACAGGCGGTGCAGTTGCTAAGTAGCACTGGGCCATTCTTTGGTTGTCAACCCAATTATGCTAATGGTGCTAACCTATCTTGACTCCTTTGTGAACCATATAACAAAAGCTGATCAGCTTTTCTCCTTTATGAACCATACAACAAACACTAATTAGGTTTTAATCTTCTACACAGTAGAGGTGCCAAGATGCTGCTGGGACAGACAGCATTTGTCCTGCTCTGACAACTGTCTTGACCATCATGACAAATTTTAATGCTGCTTGTATAACTTTTCTTTGGGTCACTATTTATAGGAGATTAACTTTATAGGAAACAGCGTGGGGTGAAAAGCAAACTGATTCGTGTGCTACAATTACAAATGGGTTAAAGTGCATGATACCATACCACATACCTCAAAACCTTCAGTGTCCCGTACTTCTAAATTCCAAGCTGAACCATAATCAAGCACAAGCCCATCCTCTGTCAAGGTGCCTTTTGTAGGAAAAGGTCCTTGAAACTTTTCCTGTCTTCCATATGCTACAGCAAGGCCACTCAAAGTCAGTCTAAAACCTACATCTTTTTTATCCCGGGGGTGAATGCTGGGAAAAAGTGTAGATATAGAATTTCGGTTAGTCAAGAATCATTAACTGATTAAGCCTGAACTTTGGCTAATTGAGTGATTGCAATATTATATAGTGGAACCCTAATAACACACCCACCTTTGGGACCAAACTCAAAAGATCGTTTTATCAGGGTGTGCTGTTATCAGGGCTCAACCATATTTCTTGTACAAAATCCATGCTGATTTTCAGAAACATGAAAAAAAAAGGCTTAGGAAAAGATTTGAAATAAAACATACATGAACTTATTAAAAGGATAAATGTATTAAGCATACTTGTTACAGACTTTTTTTTTCTTCCATTAGAATTCAAAGTTTGAAAAGTTTTAAAACTTAGTAAGTGAGTATGTGGTAGTAAGATAGGACAGGTAATAATGCACGACGCATGGTGATTCAAGAAGTGCTGGTCGGTGGTATGTTGTGGTGTAGTGTGCAGACCTGCGATGCTGTGTGCCATAGTCACGGTTAAAGTTGAAGACAGGGGAATGAGAGGTGGGCTCAAGCGAGGTCTAGGTTAATGTAACATCATGACACTGACTACACCTGCGTGCTAGGATATGAAAGGGGGTGAGAAGGGTGGGCCAACATTAGGCTTAGTATTACTATTAGTTACCGTAGGCCAACAGGCAGTAACAATGTATAGATTAGCGAGAAAGCGGGCTTTTCAGTGTGTTTTCATAGCACGGACAGCTGACATATAATTACTGTCCAAATGATCCGAACATGCTATGCGGATTGAACTTGCAAATCCAAGCCTGCTACTGAAAATAAATTAGTATATTTAAAGAAGGATTGAAAGCAGACTTCGTGAGGAGGTTGTGTTAAATGGGAGATCATGTTAAGCCACGATCCTGCTAGCGAAGTTCCACTGTATATAAAGAAATTAGATGTATTCTTCTGCCCATAAAAAGATTTCATCTATACTTCTGTCCATGATAAAATAATAACTATGACAACTAAACAAAACCTATATGTCTATTCTTAAGTTTCAACTTCAAAGAAAAAAATCCACAGATCAGTCCACGCACCACAACATTACATGGCTGTATATTTATTAATAAGCCATGAAACAATGATAATTTATTTCAGCACACATTTGCATCTATTTTATTTCACAGTTGAAAACCCATTTACACTGGTCAAACTATCAAGGTAGAAATAAAAAAGAAAATGTGGAATTTTAACATCGGCCCACAAAACTTTGTTGAAAATCCATTCATATCTATGTCCTTGTACTGAACACACAAGACACTTTTGCTGAACTTACGAGCCATAGGTAGAGTTATAGTCTGGCAAGTCCATTGCCACAGCCATGAAAACATTTGGCATAAGCTGATTAGGAACATAACCAAAGTCAGCTGTCTGATGCCATCTGATGTCAGGGAAGCCAACAGCAATAGTAGGGTCTGGTCGGTCAGGAGCAAGCTGGGGAATTATGAGAAAAATTTAGTTTTACTAATTATGGATCAGAGGACTTTGGATGTGAATTTCTTCACACAGAATAGCTGCTGCTGGAATTTCCCTTTCAACTTACACCAGGAACTCTTTGCAAGGAAAATCTGACATCTCGCTCATTTCATCCTACTTCATGATATTGCATATTTCTGTATGTTCTGGTTGCAAATAAATTATTAGTCTGCGAAAGTGAATATATCGATGGTCGGCGCATCAAACCTCTGAAGTGCCTTTTTTGCGAATCGGCGTATCAAACCTCTGAAGTTGACATCAGAGGTTTGAGCGTCGGACTTTCGAGTGGATCAAACCTCTGATGTCAGTTCTGATACGCTATTCTCTGTAAAGTCATCGATGTTACAGGT
>JBCEWB010902237.1:2008-15665 GCA_039654565.1 Peronia peronii
TTTCCTTTAACTTTGGTTTTGGGTTCTTTCCCCCCCCCCCCCCCCCCCCTTTCGAGTCTCGATTGGGTCTGGTACTCATTTTCTTGCTACTTGTATTATGATAAATCCTTTCTCTATTTAGTCTTTGAGACTCCCTTGTCGGAAGCATAGTCATCGCAAGTCAAATGAGCGGTTTTAAAATGCTAACAAAGGAGCTATTTAATTCAATGAACGGCAGTGGCAAAGCATGCATTTTCAATGACGTAAGCGTTCCCTTGCCATGCCGTTTCCCATTTCAGTCCAAAACTTAAAAACGACCGGAAAGATTTTTCAAAACATTGCTCCCGCAGGAGCAACAGGTCAAACTCCTGCTACATTGCATGGAAACGTTCAAAGACTTTTTTAGTAACGAAAGAGAGGACTTTTACCGAATCTTCTCCAAGTGACTCACGTTCCCATTGATAAATGATGAATCATTTAATTTGGTCTATGAAGACGCTCCAGGTTGAAGTATGTTAAAGCCATTCTAGACAATAAAAAGGGAAAAAGAAAAAGGACGATAGCGATATTGAAATATACACTTTCACACACACACACACACACACACACACACACACACACACACACACACACACACACACACACACACACACACACATACATACATACACACACACACAACACACACACACACACACACACAAGTGATCACCGTTCCTCGCAGTTTGCTCTTGGCTAGAAATTCAGAACGAATTTGGAAACTCTCTAGACACTACACAAGAGTTTTCACTCTGATTGCTTTGCATTTCGAAAACGGTCTACACACCCATATCAAGGTACATATGTACTATGTATGAGCATGAATGAGAATGAGAAGAAAGAGGGGAGTGGAACGGGGTAGGGTGGATGGAAAAGGGGGGTGGGGGGTGGAAAAGATAATATTGATGTAGGCGAGAATGGTTAATATCCGGTGATAAATACCGTCTAGGTCACTTATCTAGAAGTGAGATCCAGACAGAGAAAGGATATTCCAGCCCACAGTTTTATTCCCCCTTGATTCTTGCCAACATCATTTGTGTCTGTGGTTTCACTTAGAATGATCTTAAAAATAGTAATAGAAATACTGGTAGTGGCACTCTGCCCCGGCAAGCACTGCCGAAAACTTCATAGGGTTAATCAACGCCGACACTGCTGCAGAAAGTGATCTGAACTACAACTACAAGAGACATAATTAGGTTTTTTTCCTGCTGAAAAAAAAAAAGAAAGAAAAGAAAAGAAAAAAGAAAAATCACTTTTAGCATCATCTCATTCCCTGCCGGGATCTTTTATACGTCCCATCTGTGTCTCAATCTTCGACTTTTGACCACTGTCGGGAGTCAGATATAATTTAATATTGATATTTATTTATTTATTTATTTATTTATTGGACGAGGCAATTGCTACCAGGTGGTCAGAATAGTCCCAATGGTCTATTGCTACCAGGTGGCCTTAACATTGTAATTAAATGTAAAAGAGTACTTGAGTAAACATTATACCTCATCCTAATCCTTACCCTGACCTTAACCCTAACCTTAACTCTATCTCTAACCTTAACCCTGATCCTAACCCATATCCTACCTTAAATCTAACCCTAACTCTAAATGTATTCCTAATACTTTGGTATGGTATGGGCTTCTTCTTTCTGGAGCCTAGAATCTAGATCTAAAATCAATAAGGTGAAATCTAATGTCCCGAATCAAATCAAACTATGCAGATAAATTGGTAAAAAAGAAACACCTGATTGTAATACACCATTTAGTCTATTTTGATCACCTGGTCGCAATAGTCAGTGTGTTTTTTATTTGCTAATTTATTTATTCACTTACTAGTTTATTCATAATTTTTTATTAATTTGTCACTGATCTTAATTCTAATTAATAATAATTTACAACATTTCAATATTCTAAGGTTTATAATACGTTAAATGATGTTTAAAGGTTTAAGAATATACTTACACTGGTCCTGCAGGCCTGATATATAATGTAAAGATAGCGAAACAATTTGAGTGCACAATAGAAAGTGAAATTGGAAATCATAATATTATATCATAATATTTCAAAGTTCTAGTTTTTAGTTCTTTGAAATCGTGTTACGTAAAGTGTGAAGAGTACATGGACACTGGTCACGCAAGTCACACATTTGATGTAAAGATAATGAAGGGATTAGACAGAGTGGCTTCCTCTGACACTGAGGCGCAGTTCTGGAGATAAATCATCTTTCTGGGATTCTTGCCACGGAAACGTCGGGTTGGCCACTCCTGTTTTATCTGGAGATACTCCAGCGCTGTAAGTTCAATCAGAAACTTGCAGACCATAAACTTCACCTCTTGACAGATCCAGACAGTTGCAATTACAAACAATTGTTGCATATGGCTTGTCGTGATTTCAGACTGTGATTAGATTTAACCCAGATTCGGACATGAGATCGACACATGACAACAATTATTATAGACAGACTTAACGTGACGTAATAAAGGTGACATAATGTCATTTTGCAAGGGCCAAGTCGGTCTCTAACTTCATCCTGGGAGGATTCTGACAATTCCAATCCATAGGGGAGGGGGAGGTTGAAGGGCAGTCTTAATATTTTCAGTCTTTGGATCTCTGTGAAATCTCGAGCTGTCGTAGAAAACTGTAAATGTAAGGGACAGAGAAACAATATGGAGGCGTATCGAAACTTGATTTTTTTCCACTCCCTCCTCCGCAGCCTCTTTTCATTCATTGAGTGCTGAATTAACATGGAGATCCCCTCTCCCTTTACCAAATACCACGCAGTTTTAGAGCAAACATACAATTTCAAATTGATTCAGATCTCTCTCTCTCTAACAAATAAACCAAAAAAAATCACACTGAGCCAGAATCAGGTGTTTCCCTAAGAATTTTCATTCATGTCACCCTATGAGTTAATTAAAGGATACTTTTCAAGTAACTGGATGATTTAATGATAAACTACACGTCTACATCACGCAGTCAGTCCAAAATCAACGAACTCTATTTTTGACTCGCCTTTGCATGTTTTCAGCTGCATTGAGATCAGTGATCTCTGTCGCTCTTTGCTAGCCATTCTTACATAGTTTGGCTGGCAAGACTACTGTAGGGCCTATGTTTGGTTGCACATAATTCTCTGTTGATAGATCAAAGCAAGTTGATCTCTCCTTGCTCTATTTTAATTCCTCTGGGGCTAAATGCGTGTACCTCGATACTGTATTAATTACGCGTTTCAACCGAACACGGGTAGTTGTATGAAAATGTACCTAGATAATATGTCATCTTTGATTGGAATAATCTAGCCAGGAAGTCCTAGTACATGTATGTCCCCTATGGGCTGAACTGATATTTCTAAAAATATTTTTAAATACTTCGGCCACGACATCAATATTGAACCGTCTTAGTGATACGTTTTTAGAATTACATGTTAATTTAATTTGATCTTGTGCTACATTATATTATGTTATATCACGCTGTGTTACATATTACATGACGTGATTTTACATTTTATTATTTTGTCTTGCTTAATGTGAGTGTATCTCCTCTACTTTTATGTGATGGTAATCACTTTTATAAAAACTTTTCATTTTATTTTATTTTATTATTATTATTAGGCCTTTTCTTTCTTTTTTTTTTCAATCCATGAATTATAAAACTTTTATAAGCGTTAAATCTATGGGCCTTTCTGGTCTCTTTCCTCAGACTGAGTTTAACAAAAGTCCCAGCGAGCAAGGTTCCCCGAGGTCTTCCCCGTCCGGCTCCAAACTGCACACGCCGGAAGCCGGAGAAACGAGGCCGGAATCCTTGCTGAGTGACCTGACCACCGAGCAATCCTTCAACTCTTCCATCTTGAACAACGCCTGTGGTCAGCCAGAGACCAACAACGTCCACCTCAGTGACTTGACGGAGCTGACCTGTCGGACGGGGTCACCCGAGAATAGAAGGCGGGAACACTGAGCTGGCCGATGTTGAAACAAAACTTGTTGCATAAAGTAAAGGGTGCAAACACAGTGCACACGGTATCTCCAGTGCGAGTCGTCATCTCAGCCCCTCTGTCTACATACCCAGTGACACCATTCCCATCTCGAAAATAAAACAACAACAACAACAACAACAACAACAACAACAACAAACGGGTCGCTCCCAGTACGTCTGCCGCCGAACTGCGTCAGAAACGTTCCATGCTCTTTCGTGTATAATTGTTATAGTGTTAATTCTTTCTTCCCCCCCCCCCCCTTTTTTTTTTTAGTTGGAGATGACAGTGATGTCAGTAGATAATTAGACGGAGCCGAGACTGAAGCGAATAGAAAACAGTTTGCACTGTGCTTGCGCACTTAATTACTACTACTACCATGATTGATTATAACGTCCTTTATTTCCCTTTGTCTTCCTGGTTCTTTCCCATTCACTCCAGTGCTATTCTTCCTGTCAATGAAACTTCCTCTTTCATCAGTCATTAGTAATGCTCTTTCATCAGTAACCATTGAATTATTTCCAATAATCACTGACACGTCTTTTCACCAGTCATCAGTGTATTCGTCCTGATCAGTCTATTTTTTTCTTCTTTTTTTACCGTTCATTGAATCACTCTCTGATCAGTCATAATAAATACTAGATGAAACTTCGTATCTCTAGTGATATTTTTCTTGTAAAATTGTTTCTGTTTTTTTTCTCTCTCTTCCCCTTTCTTTTCTTCTTGATCATTATCATCATCATCTTCATTCTCCTCGTTCTCTTTCTCTCCCCCTGTTGCACATTCTTTCTTTTACAAAATCAGTTCATATGGCATCAATCATATCACCTTCTTTGTCTTCATCCAAATGTTTACATAAAAATACTGTGCATTTGACTACATTAAATTTAAGCTGCTGAGTTGATCTTCACAATGTATATAACATAATATATGATTATTTTGTTCCATTCAGAAAATTTACCTTCACGGATTCCATCACTGTGTTACAACATGGCTTCTATGTACATGATTTCTTTATTACATAATGAATTTTGTATCGCGCGTAATCATGATGTCATAAAGTTAGGTGTTCCCAATGGCTAACAGCACATATACCTTTTAGTCCTAAAAGTAGCACTATCTACACTTAAATTGTCCAACTGGATCAGGAGAAATTTGCACTTTGGGGATTTGACGGAAATTTTGCCAAGACTCCACCTACTCTGGAACTGACTAACTCATCCTAACTGCCAAGAATTCTGTATTGTACACGCGGGACCTCCGAAAATATTTTCGCCCTTATTCGAGTAGGTCAGACGTCGGGCTTGCCCCAGGCAGGAAGCCACGGCACAATTGAGCTACTCAAAAAAAAAAAAAAACCTTGGCTACAAATTACAACAGCTTCTTGCGTTTAAAATGGATGTACATCTATATAATATGAGGGCCAGCTGTTGAACCATAGCTCACTGTGATAATAGTAATACTCTATAGGGGCCATATCTCGAAGAAAAAGAACTTGATAATTGGGATGATAACGAAAGATAACGTAGCAAACTTTGTTAAGCTGTAGAAGATAATAAAGATGGTGATGATGATGATGATTTTGATGATAATAATGATGAAAATTTGGCAGAGGATTAACATCAATATTAGATCTAAGTTCTTTGTATAATTATGTTATTTGCTTTTTTTTAATTGTTTGATTAGTTGCCGGTTGGATAGTCGTGTTATATTTTGTAAAATGATAATAATGATGATGACGATGATGATGGCAATTGTTACCCTAGGAAAGGAACAAAGTGGTTTCAAGATTCGGCTGTCATATTTTTGCTTGTTTCGTTTTGTTTGTTTGTGTGTTTTGTTTATTTGTATTTCTGCATAGGCCTACATGTAGCCTATTTGTTGATTGTTATGTTAACGGGTTAAATCATGTGCCGGTTGGCAGTCTTTCTTGAATTCTGAGGCATTTCTGTAGATGATGACGATGGAACCATTGTGTTGAGGGCCATTGTTCATTGTTTTATACTTTACATGCATTATTTTAATGATCACTGTCATTTTGAATATAATTATTACAACTGTCAACAATAATGCTTCTCACTGTTGTTATCGTTTTTTACGAACGTATATATTTCTTCTGCACGACTGAAAACAATTTACTATATCCAGTACATTGCTTTTCTCTTTGTCCTTTTCGAAACAGTTTTTTTTTGTTTTGTTGTTTAGCATGCACCGGCAAGAGTAACTACGATTTAGTGACTGCATCAATTTTCAGTGGAGACAGGTAGATGGAGCTGGTTGGTTGGTCGATTGATAGTTACATGTAATTAATCACGAGTGAGCTAATCAGTTGATTAGTTCGTTCGTTAGTTACTTAGTCAGTCAGTTATTTAGTTACATGCAGTCCTTTTCAGGGCTAAAACCTAGGTCTACTCATCAACAGTTCTATTCAGGGCTAAAATTACATGTATATAAACAGTCTTTTGCAGGACTAAACACTATAAGTTATAACACCATTCTGCCTCTACTTGTCTTTACTTTACTTTCGCTTTCAAGGCAGCCTTTAATAGGGCTAACAATCCGATTAATCCCGTGAGCTTGAATTTAAGATAAAGCCGAAGTTCGGAACCCATATCGCTATTTCTTTATAAAGGGAAATAATTTTATAATAAAATAATTAAATAATGTCTCATAGTCATTCGAGAAGTGTCTCCTTTGTTAAAACTGGAAGTCGAACTCTCTTTAATCGAACTCATTAGGGTGGTCCAAGCAAATTCGAATTAAGCGGACTCGACTGTAGTTCGTTCGTTCGTTCGTTCGTTAGTTAGTTAGTTAGCTAGTCAGTCAGTTCGTTCGTTCGTTAGTTAGTTAGGCAATTACATATTCAGTCAGTCAATTACTGGACACCTATAGTCAGTCAGTGCTACATGTAGTGGTCACATTTTGATATGACAAGATGAGATGTGAGACTGCTGTTGCAAACTATAAAATATGATTTTCTCTTCATCTTGAAATCCATTTGATTATTTAGATGCAGCGTAATTATAGAAATAACACTTAAACAGCAACAACATCAATACAGTAATATAAATTCTCTTGTTATCAATTGCATTCATATTTTTAGAGTGTCGAAGTGATTGTTTCATAGCGTAACCCCCCCCCCCCCCTTTCCAAACAACAACTTCAACAACAACAACGACAACAACTGGAAAGGGAATTGTTTGACTGTAGTTTTGCTGCATAGAGTAAGATCATCAGTTTATAGGTAGGTATTTAAACGATTATTATCATTGATAGCTGCAAAAAACGTCTCCACTATCATGACTTTATTCTCGTGTGTATAATATGTAGTTTTCTACATTGCCAATTTCGGTACATTGTACATTTATTTAGAAAGAATTGCCTCCAACATTTATCCAGAGAAATGTCACGGAATCGATCTCGTCAAGGACTCATGGCAAAAACATGTACTTTGCATTAAAAAAAAAAAAATCCAGATCATACGTGTACTAATAGACTAATGCTCATGTATTGCCTATAGGCGTAAAGGGCCATTTCTTGTACATAAATAAATAAATATCTTCTTAGAAACTATAAAACTCTAGAAGTATCCACTGAGGCTCGTCTTTTATGGAATTTGAAATTAGGCCTACGAGTAGACCTGCATGTATTACGTTTTTCCCTTCTTTCTTGTAAATGGTTTATTCAACGTATACCAAAGTCTTTGAGAGGAGTGAAAACTACAGAAGGTGGTGTTTTTGAAAACGATGCTACCTACAATGACAGTACTGTATTATAAGCATGATTATTCTCTTAGATAAAATGTAGGCCTATTGTCATGAAAACCAACAAAAAAAATAAGGGAATGGAAATCATGTCAGTCATCCATGCAGCTAAGTTGTGCGCACATTTTCTCCCTCAAAGAACTTGGTACAAAAATACTTTATCAGATGATGATCAATACATGTATAAGATTTCATTCCAGTTCATATCAAGCCTGAGGCTTACTGAAATAAATAAACACACATGTGCATGCAAACAGATAAATAAATAAATAAAATAAATAAATAGGCACTCGTTCACGGTTTATGTTTGATACTTTGATATCTTGACAGGCATAAGAACTGAATAAGCAATTTTGTGGCTTCGTTTGTTTAGCCCATTTATAGGCCTACTACATGTACTGAAGTCTGGAGTCATTGTCTGCCACAAGCAAAAGGCAACAACAATACCAGGAAGACAGGGAGAAAAAAGGAAATCGTCTAAAAAAACAAACAAACAAACAAGCAAAAACATGTATCTTATTTGAAATTTAGAATCAAAGTTCAAAGTGATAGATCTATTCTAGATTTTATAAACCATTTTTATACTCTTCCTCATAATCATAATCTGCTGCATTCCGTTCTTCCTTTTCTTCATACATATTCCCCATTCCATCTTCTCTCATTCCACGTAATCATTGGTTTCCAAATAACATACTATGTACATATTATTCAGTTCTACTGAGTTTCAGGATACTTGTCTTAGAAATAGATTGCCATTGACAGGCCACAGTTGTCATTTCTTGAACCAGGTGCCTAGGCCTAGGGGAACTTAAGTTCGCCTAATCTTCTAATATCTTTAGCGAAGTGTCTTGTGATATTTAAGTTTGGCCAGTGTCCGTGTCCATTGGGACTTCTTAAGAAATCGTTTTCCCATCTGTCTTTTCAAACACCCGACAACACGAGGCCTCGTTATTGGTTATTGCAGTGGGTAACTATATGCACATGTAATTACCTTTTATTTTACTTCTAAATTGCCTTTCTTATTAAAGAAATAATGGCAGGCCAGCAGTTTCTTTTGGCATCTTTATTCTTTGAAAAGCTAAAAAGGACTGCTGATTTAGATCGGAAATTGATAGTACACATGTAGATAATTATAAATAAAGCCGAAAGGAGATGAAAAGAGAGTGAAGTGGAAAGTAAAAGGAGAAAGAAATGCCTTAAAAGATAAAAGATAAGCAGTAAGGGGGGAATACGTGTAAATACAAAATAAAACAGGGTCTATTTGGATGGCATATCACTTAGTCATTTTCTCTACCTCCTCCGCGGGGGCCCGGGGTATATAAGTAGGGTCTTTGCTCCAACGTGCAGGCGGTGAAAGCCCGCCGTGAGTGGGATGTCTCCTATGGAATGCCATCCTAGGCGTTCCAGGGGTGACATCCTTCCCTCTCTCCTTGCCCATGTCCTTGTCCCACTCTCTTTCCTCTCTTCTAAAGTTCTTCTTGACGCGTAAACGTATCTTACCGTGTTTGGCACAATATAGCCGTGATAGGGCTGATGTGCCGTTAAACCCCAACACAAACAAACAAATAATCTCTACCATTTTCATTATTTCGGCGACATGTCACCTAAATACCCCATGTGCTTGTAGTGAAAATGATAGGAAAAAAATCATTTCTAAGCCAAGTGACATGGTACTCAAACAGACCCTTTGCCCATTTATTTTAACAATTTAGGCAGCTGGTCACCTAGAAACACACAGTTTCGCAAAATAAAAATGCAGACGAGAAAAACAAGGGGATCATGGGTGGAAGAGAAATGGGAGATTTTTTTTTTGGGGGGGGGGGGGGAGAGAAGAAAGCGCGGAGAAAGAAGCTGAGGAATGGGAGGAAGCAGGGGAAAAGAATGAAGAACATATTGAGTGGACTGAGAAGGGAACAACAGGTAGGCAATGAAGGGGAAAAACAACAAAAGGCAAAACGAAGAAGACGACGACGATGGAAGAAAAAAGTAGAAGACTACAATGGAACAAATTGAGCATTATGAAAACACAGATTGTGATAAATGTCATTACCATAATTCATATTATGTTTACGTACGATACATGTGGACATGTATAATCATATTCATGTATACAGAATTTGATATCATGCATGGCATAAGTTGTTTTGCAATTTTACTGATTGATGCAACCTTGTCAAGTTGGAAGATCAATGTACATGTATATATATATACATGTATTTTCATTCTTATTAAATCAGAGCTGATGTAAGATATGATTGACCCTCATAAGCTGAATGAAATAATTTGCGTTTCTGGCAATTGCGCTGTATATCACAACTTCGTGTAGCGTACAATGGCTATATGGTCCAGTGACATTGAGTTATATAGAACCTTAGAGAATTTTAGAATTAGGTTGCTTAATGCCAGAGCAAATTTCACCTTTGCTAAAATTTATTCTGTTTTATTCTGTGCTTTGTTCGAAACTCTAATACTAGAATAGGGTCTTCCTGATAAAATGGCAATGATGATATGATTAGCCAAGCTCAATCTTATTGGAAATAGAGTCTGAGGTGGCTCATGAATCAAATCTGTTTCATGGCAAAGCAGTGAAGGATTAGTATCAGAGTTTACTTAGCACCTTGATAATCACCCTAGGTTGAAAGGCATAGAGAAACCAGAACCTTGGACCAAATGCCATTCCAGGCTAAGAAACTCAAACTGCATATCCATCTTTTGTAATCTGTATGATTCTCTAATTTCTCCGTTGCTATACTAGCTATCTAGATCCCTTCCCTGATATTATGTACATGTATATTATATAGTAAAGAGTGTTTTTGTTGTTTTTTTTCATTTACACAAAATTTAAATAAGTGACAAGATAACAAAATTATATTGATTTCTCTTGAGATTCCATATTAATATGACAGCTGTGCCCACTGGTTGTCAGTTTTTAACATAATCATGTAAAATACACAGAAACATACCTTTTTGCACATTTGCAATCCTACTTTCTCAAAAGCAGATTGTGCTTCTGATCTGGCTGGCTGTATTATTGTAAAGTGATCATTACAGTCTAACCCAGTTCTTGTGCATTGTACATGTGCACTATATTTTGTTGATGCCATTAACTTGGCTCTTTTTCATAACGTAGGCTAAGCCGACTGTGCTTTCATTTTCTCCTTTGCAATGGTCCTCAGAAAGCACAATTACATGTAGTTAATTTTGATGACTTGAACAAGTAAATATGAATATGATACTTTCATTATTTAACATCATTATTAAAAAAATGTTTGAGGGAACTGTCTTGAGTTTGGTGCTTTTCAATGACTAAGACTTTGCTAAATGCATTTAAATTTTCATTTCCTGTTTTTTTTCTTAAATCTGAGCTTGTCTCATTTTCTGTTGGCATGTGAGGCAAAAAGTTTTGTTTTTTTCTTTTTTGGTCTGTTTACATTTCAGTTAAGACTGTGTGTCCATATATCAAGTTCTGTGTCTTTTTCTGGAGTCGTCTGGGTCCCCTTTCATGAGGAATTGAATTGCATTTACATCTTGCAAATACATTTCTGAAGTAATGTCTGTCCTTCTGAAAAAAATAACAATAATGAAAAAGATGGCTAGGATTTACTAAGAATATTCTGGGTTATTTCAAACACACAAATAAAGCATACACATTACAAAAACATGTCCATTAATTATTGATATAAGTACCACTACTTTGATCTTGATACGAAAACAAAATTGTATTCCAAGAAAGACATTAATAATTATAGATTATACAGAAAAAAATTTTTTTGAACAAAATGTTGCATGTCAGTTCTTTTGAAATTGAGAAGACAATGTGCTCAAAGAGAAAGATCTGGATGTACATTTATTTGTCTGTGTTGGTATGCTCATACAGAGTTTCTTTTGCTGAAGTGGAGAAGCAAAAAGAGAGGGAGGTCTTGATGAATAAATGGCACGATGAAATTACATGTATGTGTAGTGGGTGGGAGAAGGAATGAAGAAAACCATGAGGACAGAGCAGAACACAAAAAAAGTACAAAATAAACAAAAAATGTCTCGCGGCCAGCCGAAATGAGACATAAGTCGCTGGGTTAGAACCCAGAAATTGGGCTTTGAATGTGATGAGGGGGGTCAGACATCGAATTTTTATTTATTGCAGAAATGGAAAGTGCATTCATTTCTGAACAAGACAGTATCAGTCTTCAAATATTTATTGAAAACAGTGAATTTAAGACTAACTAAATAAATTGTTAGAAAAACACATACATCTATAACCAGGTTTGATTGCTGTCAACAAAATCTCATACAGTACAAAGCATTGTGCATAACACATACTTGTACCTTGTGTGCCTTCCAGTCATACACAGAGTATTCTCTGACATTAATACTCATATGAGATGCGACATGATGAAATCAGGCTCTCGTCAAATTTTGAGCATATAAAGTTATTGGTATCACTTTAAAGATTATTCATTTCCCTTTCTGTGTGCGAACAAACTTTTTTCTACCTTAAATAGGAGTCAAGATATGAGCAGTTAAAGACAATGGAGGTGACCAGTTGCTGCAGCTGAAATTAGTGAGAAAATGGTCGATCACTTTTGCTAATCCTTATTGAGCCATGCCACTAAATTACAACTTTTGGGCTTTTACTCAATCTATTTCAACAAATTTAACTCTGAAATGCATTCTTAGATCGATATAGAAGGGCTCTGTGAAGAAAAAAAAAATTGCGCTAAAAATTCATTCATTGTTGAAAAACACATGATTTCTCCGATCACCTCAGTTTGACGAGCGCCTGATTTCATCGTACTGTGTCTCATATGATTCATTAACTACAGAATCAGTTTTGCATACATGTATTTATTATTACAGTGTTACATGAAACAGTAATCTAACATGACGTGGACACAAGCTATTGTGCATTTTAATCAGAATTGTTAGTTGTCATATCATGTTGGCCATTTGCTCATGGACTAGAGCTCCAATTAAGTTATGTTATAGTCAGAACCATTTACAACAGGACTGCTCATAACAGGAAATCACTTATAACAGGAGGGTTGTTAATCCCCATGTCCACTTCTACTTTGGCATTAGTAAAATATTATCTCATATAGCAGTAGCCCGTGACAGTCGAATCGCTTACAACAGGATAACTGTATCACTAGGGGCTCACAATACATGCCAGTTTGACCCAGGCCGAGAGGTCAGCTCTCAGGCTATGAGCCCGGCACGTTACCTGCGCTGGCTAGTGAGTGAGCGCTTGAAGTCAAATTACATACATGTACATAGTATGTGAGGAATGTGGTCATTTCTTCAAACAGTCTAAACAGAATCATAATATTTTAAAGGATCTGAAAAGCTGACATCAGAGAGACTAAGTACATACAGATCTGGCCCTGCGGAAAAAATTCCGTTTCACAGCAGAGGTGGGTTCTTAGGCAGACCAAGCTCTCAGGCGGAGGGTTCTTACACGGAGACTACTGTATAGATCTAAGCCATTTTAATGGTAAAATTTAATTATGGTTTGTTGATGTACTACAGTATCAGTCACAAGAGTATTCCTGGACGAGTCATAAAAATTCACTCTTTTTTTCTTTCTGTTCATTCATAAACATCACAGTGCTAGTATCTACTTTATTAGATTTAATTGATAATTTTGCATAGATGCATGTGTAATTTAGAGGTAAAGTATTGAAACAATTATGAATATAAAATGACAAATAAAAAAATTTTGACTATGAATTTAATTCTTTTTTTAAAGAACAGTACCTCAGACGTAAAGTTTTTAACTCAGCAAGATTCGCCTATACTGCTTTTGATTTGAGAGATTTCTACATCTAAATGTCTCGCGGCCAGTCGAAATGAGACGTAAGTCGCTGAGCTAGAACGGAGAAATCGGGCTTTGAATGTGATGAGGGGGGTCAGACATCGAA
>JBCEWB010902568.1:0-15664 GCA_039654565.1 Peronia peronii
TGAGTGAATGAGTGAGTGAGTGAGTGAGTGAATGAGTGAGTGAGTGAATGAGTGAGTGAGTGAATGAGTGAGTGAGTAAGTGAGTGAGTGAGTGAGTGAATGAGCTTCATAAGATGTCATTGGTTCAGTATTTACTTTACTACAGGCATGCCCAAAGTCCGGCCCACCGGCCGAAAGCGGCCCGTGTGCAAATTTCATCTGACCCGCAGCCTCGTGGCATTAAATCAGTTCCAGACATGGATTTTTTCAGTAGGACTATTTCCTGCAGTGGAGATCTCAGTGTCATCCTTCACATTAGTGCAGGCAAGTTATTCTTGGATATCATTTACAATACAAATTTGATATATAGTTTATTTTATATATACAGTTTAATATTCATGGTTTGAAGAGAATGTCAAGCTGAATGCTGGACCCCCACACGTTTTCACCTAATAAAATCTGGCCCTCTTCTCAAAAAGTCTGGACAGCCCTGGTTTACTGGGATGTTCAACCATATCTAGAACTTGACCAAGACACGCAGGCTTATGAGGCCATTCGCGTCCAGAATTTTTTCTCTGTTGAGTAAAGTGGTAATTGGGGAGTCTCTTTCTTCGGCCTCCCCCCCCCCCACCCCCCCCCCCCACCCCCACTCCCCTCTCCTCTACCCCCTTTTTTAGACATAATTTTGAGTCGACATATCCGAACATCACGTCAGATGCTGTTTTGAAAAGTAGGAAAGAATCCAACCCTTACCGTTTTCATTTCGGAAGATATAAAACTGCTGTTCAACCTCTTCTATAAACAAAATAAATAATCCTAAAGTTCGGACCGTTTCATTTTGGTTTGTTTGTAAAACTGGGGACAGAAGTTTCCATCAGCTCATACAGATAATAGCCATTGTTGTCTGTTTCATCTGTGCAAAGTTGTGATCATAATGTTTTTCTAACAATGTGATTACTGGGCTCCATTGATGTGTGGTGACAAAATGAATGGTTTGTAAAAAGCTAAAAGATGCAAACAGGTGAGGGGTGACATAGAAAAAGTTGTGGCAAAAATGCCGATAATAATAGAGGCGAGAAAGATAATTATGAGAGTTAAGAACTGATAAATCTGTACCCAGTCCTCGGTCTGAAATGCCAACATTTGATGACATTGCAAGAATGAACAAGTGATGACAAAAAACAATTAAAACATGACATTTTGGTGACATTTGAACTGATGTTGGCAGCCGTTGACATTTATTGCTCCGAGGGTGAGCATAAGGATAGTTTTTGATTTCGTTAGTACCAATGACTGCCACTGAGTCAAACCCGACAGGGAAGCCAAGCAGGACCAGTGGGTGACGTGAAGATCGGGGTGACGATGATAATGAGATAGAAATCCTCGTTTCAGAATGAAATTGTCCAAATCACACCTATCTTGCAGATAGGACGATTTCATTCTGGAGCGACGAAAAAAAATGTTGATGATACAGACGATGAGTTATCTCCACCACTGGGGGTTCTTTCTTTCTTTCTTTCTCTCTTTCTTTCTTTCTTTCTTTCTTTCTTTCTTCTTTCTTTCTTTCTCTCTTTCTTTCTTTCTTTCTCTCTTTCTTTCTCTCTTTCTTTCTTTCTCTCTTTCTTTCTCTCTTTCTCTCTCTCTCTCTTTCTTTCTTTCTCTCTTTCTTTCTTTCTTTCTCTCTTTCTTTCTTTCTTTCTTTCTCTCTTTCTTTCTCTCTTTCTTTCTTTCTTTCTTTCTTTCTCTCTTTCTTTCTCTCTTTCTTTCTTTCTTTCTCTCTTTCTTTCTTTCTTTCTTTCTTTCTCTCTTTCTTTCTCTCTTTCTTTCTTTCTCTCTTTCTTTTTCTCTTTCTCTTTTTCTTTTTTTTTTTTTTTGCTCTCACTCATTTTTTCTCTCCGCCTCCCCCTCCCTCCCCCCCCCCCATATCACTTTCTCCCTCTCTCTCACACACACACTTTATCTCTCTCTTTTTTTCTTTTCTCTATCCCTATATTTTTCTTCTCTCCTTTCTCATCTCCCGCTCTTCCTTTCTCCTTAACTTCTGCCTCTCAATTTATGTTCTTTTTTTTGCGGGCGCTTGTAATAATTGAATAACACTTTCCGGTTGTCTGTCAACGTTTCCATATTACCATGAACTGTCGCACTTTTTATCGACTTTGAATTAGATGACAAATAATTTTCACACGCAACAACAAGAACAACAGCAAACAACAACAACAACAACAGCAACAACAAACAACAACAACAACAAGAGATGATGAGGAGAGAAAAACAGTGTGCAAAAAAAAGGAAGAGGAGGGGGGAAAAGGAAGGCCAAAAACAAGCAAGTAAAACAAATTAAATAAATAAATAGAAAAAGGCAAATGAGTAGTCCGTGTCAGTGTCATGTAACCTTGAAGTTCTAGCCGGACTTCAACCCCTTATTCTAACCCTCATCTTAATTCCGTGACGCAATAAGTCAGAATAGACACGAAGACGGCTGAACTTAAGTCAGCCAAATATTTCGAAAAAAAAAAAAAAAAGATGTGAAAGTAGTTTAAGGATGCGACAAGATGAAGAAAACACAAAGGAGAAATGATAACAAGGACAACGACAACGACAACAATGAGAACAACAACAAAGAGAGGAAAAAAAAGATGAAGCAAAAGAACAAACAGAATAGGGAAAGGACAAAGAGAACGGCACAGGAAAAGAAGAGTACGGAAAAAAAATGAAATGAAGGTGAAAAGAACATGTCGCACCTTAAGACAGCAATAACAATATAATTGGACAAGAGACAGTGTTGGTGCCAAGATAGAAATGAGCTTTCAAACAAATTATCCTTCGAAAACAAAACAAAACAAAAACAAAAACAAAAAACAACACCCACAAACAGACCAACAACTAATGAACATCGTAATGCTCTCTCACGTGATATCGATTTCCGCGTTTCTCTGCTGATACAGCAAGACCATCTCCCTGGTAACATCGTAGAGTGGGATATCGGCCATGTACATGTTGAGTCGCTTCATCTCTCTCAGGGACATCAGCCTCGGAGAGCCGATAAAGATCATCAAGTCCGTGTCTGCCAGCCACATCATTTGACCTTCAAATTTTGTAATTGAAAGGAAAGAAGACAGAAGGTTCAAATTATAATGACAACTACCAGACAACCCACGACATTTTAAACGTACCGGTATAGCTTCACTTAGACATCCCGACCTTCCACCATTGGCCTGCCACTCAATGTGTATAGATAGCGTGTGCATTTTCATGTCGGCATTTGAATGATTTAATTTACCATTATTCAACAAAATCGCGTTTTCTGTTTTGTCTCGTTTCTCTTTGTTTAGGTGTTTGATTTTGATTTCAGTCAACCGTTTCTTTCTGTCTTTTAATTTGTTTTTAAAGACAAGCCGGTATAACCGGGTTATACCCCTGTAAGTGTTAGAGGAGCAGGGGTACAGATTTATCTTTACAAAATTACTAGAACACGGCCTTTTATGATTTATTTACATCATTAAATATTTATTTAAATATTTAAATCAAACCGATACTACCCTGCGGTTTAAAGTGCATGGCAAGCGTGCGCACCGCGATGTTGGTATTTCGGATGATTAAACCGAATGTTGCTCAAAGAACATGTCATTCTGTCGAATGTACAATTCTGATCAAACACTCGCGAGTTTACTCTTCAATTATCATCGCCTTTTTTAGGTTAACGGCAAACAAAGTAGGCCTAAGCTTTTTTTTTTTAGCTTTATAGAAACACAGATCTTTATCCAACAATGTTGTGTGCCAAATTTCATATGGATACATTCAGCAGTTTTTGAGTCCATAAGCCTTTTATGGTTTTTGTTGCAGATTTATAGTATAGAAGTGTGCATAGAGCACTCTGAAGAACATGTACTGAACGCTGACCAACTTTTTCTTACCGTCATACATGAAGACATCAAAACTGAACATGTAAAAAGGAAATTTGAATTGTTCCGTTCCTTTCTCTAAATCTCTCTCTGTACAAATGGATCGGACAAAAAAAATCAAGAGGTATTTCTTTCGTCGTTAAAATTTATTCGGTCTGAAAATGAAAATTTCAAGAGCATACTTTAGATCTGGACAGAGTGGGCTAATTTTAAAAGAACATTTCATCTCCAAGGATGGTTTGGTTTAAGAGAAGTGGTGACACATTCGTTTAGCTTTATTCAATTATTATATAAGCTTAGAAAAGAGGGAGGAGAACGGGAAACAACATTTATATAATGCCAGTTTCCCGGTAAGTACAACTTTGAAGCGCTTTACAATCTATCACCACCACGACAGGCTCAATGAAAACACTCGCGGATGTTTTCAGGTTCATGGAACGCACACAGGGCGGCTGTCTGTATAATCATAATTGTAATCAACCTAATAATACCTTTTCTTATTTACACTTTTTATTTTAACCGAGATCGAGTCAGAAAATTCTGTTTAAATTGTGTCTTCCCAAGGCACAATGTCAGGTCCTATCAAAAGTGGAACCCAGTACGTCTGATCTCAAGTCCGACAGTCCAACCACTAGACTACCAACACTAACAGAAAATAGAATGATTGGGCAAAATATCGTGTTGACACGCTATTTTTGGACCTTTGTTCTCATCCATTTCCATTGTGTCTCCTACCTTAGTTTATTTTGGACCATAATGTTTTTCTTACTTTTCACTGTATTGCTCCACAATTTTCTCCCTCTCTCTCTCCCTCTCTCTCCCTTTCTTTCTAGCCCTATCCCATCCCATCATCACTGTATTCCCTCTTCTCTTTCTCCATCTTTCAGCTCCTGCTCTCATTGTCTCTGTCTGTCTGCTAAGTATCTCTTCTCGTTATTCATTCTCTCTTGTCTCTTTATTTCTTGCGGATTTCTTCTAGTCCCCTCTACCATATTTTTAATTCTAGTAACATTCCCTGGAGTTTTCATGATCACTGAAAACTGTCCGACTGTTTTGTAAAATGGATTTGAATCAGTAAATAAGAGCTAAGTGGCACGAAATTTGGTGACCAAGCAGCACTGGTTCTCTCAGGCTTTTAAAGGAGAACGGCTGATGACAGACGCCCACTTTGTTTTGAGTATTTTGATCTAAATACAAGGAAATCGGACATTTAACGAGATTTATTAAAGTTTAATTGTAATTCCACTAACCGCTCGAAATGAGGAGTAACAGGAGATATCCCGCGCATGTGTTGACGGTCACCTTCAAAGCTACTATGACCGAACACTTATGATTGGAAAGGGAAGAGTAGCGTATATTCTATGGGAAAGGAAAGGGTGGGCGTGTTACTTCGTATTTCGAGCGGTTAGTGGAATTGCAATTAAACTTCAGTAAATCTCTTTAATTTCCAGTTCCACCACATCGCTCGCCATTGCGGAGCAACAGGAGATATTCAAAGCCAAGTGTTCATTCTTAGTTTCTCACCTTTTCCAGTGGTAAGAAATACCAGAAACTTGCCACTCTCGGGGCAAAAGAGCAAGAAAAAACAGCAAACACGGATTTCCTACCTCAGTGTGCCTGGTCTGCTAAGACACCTTCGGCAAACCGCTGATTCTCTTCGATAGGTTTGTGGTAGAGCTTTGTAACAATCTGCGCTTTCCGCCAGCCCACGGACTTCATGACTGTTGCCAGAGAGACTTGCCTTTGCAGAGCTTTGCTAGCTGAAGCTGCGAGAGTTAAATGAGGTTTAAACTCTCGACTTTAAAATCAAGTCGATTCCCACCACCTCCATGACTTCACGAGTCCATCTGCTGAGTGTATCTCGTGATATTGGCTTAAATGGCTTTTGATAGCTAGTGAAAGCTGGTCTTCAGGTGCTCTGACACCCGCCGTTCTAGCCAGGTAGGGAAGAACATAGCTTCCCAGACATAGGGCTTCTTCATCAAACTTTTCAAACTCCATGCTCTGAACGTGGAAACTGGCAGATGTCGTCTTGGAGAGATACTGAGTTCTGACTTTGAGGCCATCTGCTTCAAGAACTAAATCACTCTCCTTGATTCCGACAATAAAAGCATTTCTTTTCACCTGCAGTAACACTAGCAACATTCCTGTTTTATGTGATAACTGTTTGAGGAATATTTTACTGTGGGGATGCCGAGTTTTCAGCAGGTCAAATACTTTATATACGTCCCGCGTAGTGGTTATATCTGAGTAAGTTAGATCTCGGGTTGAAGCTTCTTTTTATATATCTTTTCAACTGTGTTTCGTCTAAACATTGCCTATCTGTGGTTATGTTGAGAACCGCACTTTTTGCGTCATTAATAGCATTAACTCCTTTTTTTCCTCTGAATAACTTCGTACAAAATTCTAATAAACTGTTTTCACTTCCCTGAAGGGGATCTGTTTTCCTTTCATGACAAAATGTAAACCACTGAGAGATATATGTTTCGTAACTCTTGATGTTTCCCTTCCTCCAGGAGGCAGTGATGATGTCTGCAGATTCTCTTGATACATCTTGTTCTTGAAAAATTTTACTGACAATCTGGCAACAATTAAATGTAATTTTTTCATTAAGAAGATGGTTCAATGGATGTTTCCAGATATCTACTTCATTTGGTAGAATTAAAGGATGATCCTCTGTTAACAAACTTGAGAACTTAGAAAACCAATTTTGAGTATGCCATAAAGGTGCAATGAGTACATTTTCCGCTTGATCAGGTTACACTTTCTGCAAAACTGCTGATATCTGACTGAAAGAAGGAAAGCAATACCCCAATTTAAAATTCCACTTTACATAGAAAGCGTTGACAAAGGAAACCAATTTGGGGTTGCTCGTGACGTTAAACGTTTTAGTGGAACTCGACAGATGAAATCAATACATGTATAATTAATATTTTATATCGGTTTTCCTGGTCGTCATCATTCTACAGTGTTTCTGTTCATTTTTTAACGAAATTATTTTTTACTCATATCAGCTGAACAAGTTTTCTTTGTAGAAGTAGCGGTCAGTGTCAGTGTGATTTTGTCGCCTAAGGAGTATTCTATGTCATGAACATCGCGACAAACAGTATACACAATTAGTTTGAGTAATATAAGAATGTTAAAACATCAATTGCCAAGAGATAGTGTCTCTGAGACACTGTTCTCTGTTCTTGGAGACCTTACAAGGAGATCTGCAAACCCCATAGATAAGAGCCAACATAACAGTTCACATAGAACTAAAGCTAGGAACAATAATCATCCTGTTCACAGTTTGTATTCATTGTAGCCTACCTTGATTTATATCTGCTAACTTCAAAAGATTCTTCGACAACCCTATATACACACAATGTTTGGGAAAGAATGAGAAGAATGAGGTAGGCGTCCGACATTTAAATTCCTCTTGATATTGAACGAGTGTCCGTTTTCTCTTCATTAAAAAATCTCAAAAAGAAATCACATTCAAGCATCTTTGAGATTTCTAAAAGTTTATTTTCAAGCAGGAGACGTCATTAAGAGTTCAGATCACTCTCGGGCAAGTGAAATAACCCGGATTCCTGCTGAATATTCAGGAAATATTACCCACAGCTAAATGTTTTGTGATATCTGAGAATATGTTTTACAAGGCAATTAATATAACTGTTGTCCGATCAAAATAAAACGGTACTAGATATTTTTATAATATCCTCACACTGGAAGAACAAGTACATGAAAGAACACACTTTTTATGTCTTACTATCCCCAATTAAAGCGTCACTTTTCAAGTGGTTTATTTCACAATTTCCAGTTTGAACACTAAAGTAAGAATCAATGGCATATCGCTTGTGGCAGAATTCTTGGACATTGCAATCAAAAGCGTTGAAACCATCATCACAGCATGTCTTCTGACTCAACTTATTTGCCGTGCAAGTTAATTTTTTGTGTGTGGATATTTTCCACAACGCCGATATAGAACACATTAAAATGCTCATTAGCGACATAGCATAGTATTTTATATTACTTTCATATAAAGAATGTGAAAAAAAAATGTTTTTGACAAAATCTGCTCCAATAAGAAACAGTGACAATTTAAGAGTTATACACAGCTTTATGTATTGCGTGGTCTCTTAGTCTGCAGAAATTCTAAGATTTGTTGTCGTTTGATTCCGAGTACGAGTACAAGAAATCAATCAGTTCGTGATCATAAACAATGGTATTCGCACAAACCTGTTGTGCTTATCATGTGCCTAGTCGATGAGAGGGATTTCAATTTTATTGACCAGTCTGCAGATCAAAGCCACATTTAAGTTTATTGTTCATTGATCATCGCATTTTTTAATGTAAAGATCAAACCAAATACATTAATCCCTAGTTTATTGCTGGAGTTACGTTCTAGAATCCTCCGCGATAAGTGAATTTCCACAAAGTAGACACCATCTATTTATTGTATTTTTTTCTGTATGTTTTAGTCGCTTACAAACTCTTCCCATGCTCTTCTAAACCTTTCCCACGTTCTTATAAACCTTTTCCACGCTCTTATAAACCTTTCCCATGCACTTTAAAACACTTTTTCACTATATATTCACTGTGCCGGGAACAATGTAGGCGTAGTCGTGCTGATGTGCCGTGAAATACTACCACAAACAATGCCGTAAAATACTACCACAAACAAATAAACATTAAGACAAACAAAAACCTTCTAAAACCCTTTCTACACTTTTGAACACACTTTTATATATTGTGTCCACATATATTTTACCCGAAATATAATTTGTATCAGGCCGCAACAACCCACGATATATTCCGCCATCAGCTATATATTTATATATATTAATACATAGAAAAATCCGCTATGTATCGAGATCGCAAAAGATGAGCCGCGAAATGGCGGGAGGATTACCGTAAATCTTTTCATTTACCTTTCTATATGTAGAAATAATAAAGACCATTCTGACATGCTTCAACAAAACACCGAATTCATCAGTTTAATAATATTTTCATCTCCATTCATATATAACTTTCCACAATAAGCAAAACAAAACAAAACAAAAAACAAACAAACAAACAAACAAAAACAAAACAAAACAAAGCAAAGACAAACAAACGAACAATAAACAAAACAAAATTTGCATGACTTCTTTTGTCTAAAAATATTACATTTTGCTCATCAGCCTGCATGTTGAGGGAGAGTCCCCAGTACCTTCTTACGATTTTCCGAAATTGAGGTTATCAGGTAGAAAGCGTTTTGTCAAAGTTAAGGGTTCGAGCACTATGCACCAATCTGTCTCCGCTGTGTTTCAATCACGGCTCCGTTTTATCGCTGCCTTGACGTTACGAGTGTCCAAAATGAAATTTAACTCTGTAGAAGTGGAAACACAGTGGATGCTTCTCCACTGGGCTTCAGTCATGCTTCATGTTCTTTCATGTTTAATGTTATAGTGTTTTTTTGTTGTTGTTGTTTTTTGCAAATTGGAGTCATTTCACTGGACAATGACCCCAGCGGGGGCCCGGGGTTTATAAGTAGGTTCTCTGCTCCCACCTGCAGGCAGTGTAAGCCTGCCATCGGTGGGGTGCCTCCCATGGAGTGCCATCCTCAACATTCCAGGGGAGACATCTCTTCTCTCTCTCTCCTTGCTCCTGTCTCCTGTCCCGTTTTCTTTCTTCTCTTCTTGACGTGTAAACGTGTCTTACCGTGTTTGACACAATATAGCCGTAACCGTGCTGATGTGTCGTTAAACCCCAACACAAACAAACAAACAAACTGGACAATGAGCCATTATGACGGTCAGTCAAGTACAAGAGGTCTAAGACAAGCATTGTAAATGAGGAAAGAATCACTTCTTACCTTCTTATTTGAAACATGAGGAAAGAAAAATTCTGAAAAAAAAAATCGCCGTGTGATGAAAATATCTTTTCTCAATGTGATATTTTTAGAAATAAGTATTTGTTTTAGATCTGTATGTTTCCAGTAACAAGACAAAAAGTGATTTTTTTTCCATTCTTTGTATTATGTCGCTTGCACTTGGCAAAAAGGAAGTAACCTTGCTGGCTGAAAAAAAAAAAAAAAAGGATTATCAGACGGAACTGAGACTGGGGCGGAGAAACAACAGGTGCGCAGTAAATTTGCATTGTCGGATATATAATCCTGTGTATCAAAGTTCAGTGTTCTTGTTGTTGTTTTTGGTGTTGTTGTTGTTATTGTTGTTGTTGTTGTTGTTTCCAAAATTAACAGGGTCTTAAAGGGCTTTGCGCTGGATACATAACTACAACTATGATACACACCTTTCATGGTGAATGAGTTATTCCCGCTGCCTTCTCCGTTGGGGTCAACAGCCAGAATAAAGATGTTGTTGATGAATCGGAGAATGTTCTCGACGTCGAAGGAGATACGGGGATAAATAATGTGGAAGGCGGTCGTCACTAGCATGCCCTCCCTCAAGGGAACTGGGGAAAGCCGAGCGACGTGGATGCCATATTGCCGTAAACGCATTTCAGCGTCAAATATCAGATGATAGGGAAAGGCTGTGGCAAACTGCCTTTTGCTCAGTGTCACCGGGGCCCTGGAGAATCCATAGAAAGCAATAGCAAGAACAATAATAATATATACTGTTAGTAGTGTTTAACGACTATTAGCACTGCTACTACTTTTACTACTGCTACTGTTATTACTACTATTACTGCCTCCTCCACTACCACTACTGTTACTACTACTACAACAATTTTTTTTACTACTTCTCCTATTTCATCTTCTGCTACCATTATTACTATTGCTGCTGCTGCTGCTGCTGCTGATACTATTACTTCTGCTGTTACTACTATGACTGTTATTATTACTACTAATTCTACTTCTACCAGTATTATTGTCACTGCTACTACTGCTAGCACTACTAATACTGTTGCTGTTACTATTAATACCCGTCGGTACGACTTCTACTGCTACTCTACTACTACTACTACTACTACTACTACTACTACTACTACTACTACTACTACTACTACTACTACTACTACTAAAGTAACTATTACCATTTACTTCTAGGACTACTACCATTACGGCTATTGCTACCGTCACTGCTATCGTTGCTGCTGCCGCTGGTTCTACTGCTACTGCCACCATTATTACTGCATTGCCAGCATTACTGTCAAATAGCATTACCATACAGTTCCTCTCATTTTTCACAATTTTTCTTCAGAAGTGTCACAAAAAGTTTTGAGAACAGACCAATAACACACTTCAGCATTGGTAGCACTGGTTTATTCCAAGAAATTGTGTGATAGAATATTGGACATTTCTCTGTGTGTGTGTTTTTTTTTTTTTTTTTTTTTATCTTGATCCAGTCTTGAAAAAATTAATAATGATATATTAGGCTTATAACTGCACATTCTACTTTCTGTATGTGAGAAAGAAAAGAAAATGGGTACATTTTACATTAAAGGAAGTCTGGAGATGAAGGAAATGAATTGTGAATTTATGATGTCACATTTAGTAATAAAGTGTGTCTACCAGTTTTGTCAGTTAAGAGAGAGAGAGAGAGAGAGAGAGATATGAAGGGGGCACTGTATTAGTAGATTTATGTATTACTTTGTTTACTGGGAATCCAGCAGCCTTATAGATGTTTTACAATTTTTATTTTTTTTTGTCAACAGTGCTATCATGTACACAAGGCTGACCTTATGCTGCCCATTGTCTCAGAAAGAAAAGAAGTACAATATAAATACATGTAATGATACGTTCAAAGTCTTGTTTCCTTTATACAAAAACGCACGATTTGCAATCAAAAACTTCACTTTTCTCGAAACCTGAATCCAGGTACCAAAAAAGATTTGTATTTCCATTACTGGTCTGTACCCCCGGCGGAGGCCCAGGGTATATAAGTATGTTCTTTGCTCCCACCTGCAGGCGGTGAAAGCCCGCCGTCGGTGGGATGTCTCCCATGGATTGGAATACCATCCTCGACGTTCCAAGGGTAACATCCGTTCTCTCTGTCTCCTTGCTCCCGTCTTCTGTCCCGCTCTCTTTCCGCTCTTCTTCTTGAGTGTAAACGTATGAGACTACCGTGTTTGGCACAATATATATCGTGCTGATATGCCGTTAAACCCCAAAACAAACAAATTCATCTGTGCGGTAATGATAGTTCACTTCACTACACTCCTGATCCTGGATCCTGTCCTTACTCATTTTTCTTCCCTTCCACACTTACTCTGTTTCGTGAGCCCTAATGGACAAGCTCGTTGCTCTCCTTCTCCCTTCCCCTCCTCCCTCCCTTCCCCTGGTCGGCCACCTAATCAGTGTGAACAGAAGGCAACTTGAGTAGCCTGACAATAACTAGATTAGATTAGATGGAGTGAAAAGACAGTGCTGACCGAGCGAGAGCCGAGATCTTGGGATCTAGAGGACGGCAGTGATACAGAAATCGATAAGATGTTCATGTACCCATGGTACCTAAACATTTAGCACGCAGAGAATTGAACTTTACTTAGGCCTAGTAGCATACTTAGAGTGACTACCTTGGAACGAGTCAGTGGAACGCGCGGTCGTTGTTAATCCGGGCCTCGGCCGATCCGGCATCAATATTCTCTGTGTCTGCATTTCCTCACGTTCTTTCAGTGGACTTAGATTGCTTGGTGGCGCCCTCTCCTCTCCAAGCGCTGACTGCAGCCTCCGCTAATATGGTGTGGTTCGCCCCAGTCGCGTACACTCAGCCGTTGTATTCGTCCTGGAATATCTCCGCCCTGGCCGTTGGCAACTCGACGCCGTTCAACCGCCCAGTGGTGCAGTGTAAACACCACCCTCTCACATGGTTTAGCACACCTGCTGAGGTGCGAAGCCGGGGTATGGCTTAGCTTATGACACTAGAAGCACATGTGAGAGATTTAGGGAATGGAGGAGAACCAAGTAGGATACATCAGCCAAGCAACAAAGATACTGCCTCTCTCCATTGCCCCCCATATTTCTATCAGTTCTCGAACTCAGTTAATATAGCACGTGGAGGATCAAACTTTGTCCTAAAATCAGCCTCTCCGTGGGCTTCCATCCAATTTATAATTGTCAGGAGCTCTTAATATATACCCGGGACTTTTCGATATCAATTAAAATTCATAAAATTTATTGATTACTCAAATTTTAACGCTTTTTCGTGTTCTTTTTAGAAAAGAAAAGTTAAGCATGATAAAGCTTTTTGATATCAGAGGGTTGAGTCTTGATCTTGATTTCTTAAAATCCGAGTTTTTGTTTTCTTCGTTTGATTCAGGTTTTGGCTAAATGTACGAAACATGCGTCCGCTTCCTAGTTGCCTCTTTTCTACTTGTATCGTGTAGTGCCAATACTCGGAAGGGGGGGGGGGGGGAACAGTAAACTCCAAGCCAATGAGCTATTTTTTCTTTCAGTCGACTTCCCTTTACAAAGTACTAGAGATGTAATACAAGCATTTAAAGAAGGAAGAAATCGCCTCTCCTACTGTTGTGTGAAACACGTGAAGCAAAAAATTATGAACAAAATTATTGCGATAAGAAGAATTTTTTTTTTCGATCAAATGGTGAGTTTTCCCTAGTTTTCCGTTATCCATATTTCACATAACAAGAGAAAATGTGAATTTGTTTCTTTCTTTACATTACTTGTATTAGACCTTTTGTGCCCGGGCAAAGGGAAGTAGTTTGGCTGGAGGTCAAAGAAAGTCGTTAGACAGAAATAGGTTTCAGAAGCAGATTTTTAAGGTGTTCATACTGCATTATGAATTAAAATACATTCCGTGTTGCTACAGAGGCACCGGAAAAAGTTGGCTTATCTGTCTGTCACTGAGTCTATAAAGAATAAATGGATAATTATTATGAGCTTCGAATTGTCTGTTTCTCGTTTTCATAATGGTTATAAATGTTAGATACAGAGACATCGTCACCTTTTAGGCACAGGATTGTGACAGTCTCATTGGGCCTATACTGCACGCACATTACAACGGCCAGAACGATATCAAAGAAATATTTTTTAACATAGCAAGCCACATGGTTTAGCCATCAAATCAAAATGGAAATGGATGTCCACTGAAATTCACCTTTCCTGAGTTTGAAAAACATATGAAACATAAAGATCACCTAAATGTCACTCAAAATAAAGTCACGCAATTAAGTGTCATTTTACTTGAGTGTATTTTTCTTTGGTTTATCAGTGTCTCTGATCCATTCATCTTTTCATCAGTTTTAAACCATTCAATTCTTCCAGCCTGGGCCACAATGTATAACTCGCATAGACATAACCCCGGCGCTATACTCTGGGGGCTTGACAACTTGTTCGGGGTTGTCTCGATTAGCTTAGAGATAACTGTTATCCAACACTCGGAGACTCAAACAATGGGGCTTGGGCCAACCAATTTCAGGCTCTCTTGGTGGAAGCGTCACTATATCACTGAGACTGGGATCATTATCGACACGGTTGAAAGATGGGTAGATGTGGACATAGCATGATGGTTGATTGATCATTTCAACTGAATAATCGCCCTCATGACTCTTTGCCACTGAAACTAGAACCAGGTTGTGCTACTGTATTCCGACACCCCAACTTGCTTTTCAGTGTCCGGTTTCGGAAATCTCACGATTAAGTCACTGGCTTGACACAGAGGTTATTGATCAGCTCGGTTATCTGCTAGTGAATGGCGCAAATCTTACTCGTGGTGAAATTGAGATCCTTCCTTTTCTCTAGGCATTCCGTCACTTTCTCTCATCATCCAGCCACCCAGCCACTCATTCAGTCACTCCCTCACTCACTCAGTCACTCACTCAGTCACTCACTCACTCACTCACTCACTCACTCACTCACTCACTCACTCACTCACTCACTCACTCACTCACTCACTCACCCACTCACTCACTCTCTCACTCACTCAATCACTCACTCACTCAATCACTCACTCACTCACTCACTCACTCACTCACTCAATCATTCACTGAATCACTCATTCACTCAGTCACTCACTCACTCCTTCACTCAATCACTCACTTCCTTCCTTACTCACTCACTCACTTACACAATCACACACTCCATTTACTCGCTCACCTACACACTCACTCATTAACTCACATTCACTCCATTCATTCACTCACACACTCACTCACTCATTCACTCACTCACTCACTCATTCACTCACTCACTCACACTCACTTACTCACTCCATTCACTCACACTCCTCACTCACTCATTCACTCACTCACTCACCTACTCATTCATTCACTCCCCCACTCATTCATTCACTCACCCATTCACTGATTCACTCACTCACTCACCCATCCACTCACTCACTCACTCACTTCACTCACTCACTCATTTACTCACTCATTAACCCGCTCTCTCATTCACTCACTCACACACCCACTCACTCACTCACTTACTCACTCACTCATTCACTCACTCACTCACTCACTCACTTCACCCACTCACTCATTTACTCACTCATTAACCTGCTCTCTCATTCACTCACTCACACACCCACTCAGTCACTCACTTATTCACTCACTCATTCACCCACCGTCTTACCTACCCACCCACTCACCCACCACCCACTCACTCACTCACTCACTTACTCATTGACTTACACTCACTGACTCATTGACTCACTCATTGACTCACTCACTGACCACTTTCTCACTTATTCAGTCACTCACCCTCTTATCTATCCACCCACTCACCCACACTCACTCATTTCACTCATTCACTCATTGGCTTACTCACTCACTCACTCACTCACTCACTCACTCACTCACTCACTCACTCACTCACTCACTCACTCACTCACTCA
>JBCEWB010902679.1:4964-15664 GCA_039654565.1 Peronia peronii
ACTCCGACAACAACAAGAACCACTCCGACAACAACAAGAACCACTCCGACAACAACAAGAACCACTCCGACAACAACAAGAACCACTCCGACAACAACTACATCAGTATCCTCAACCATCAACAGTGTGTCGGCATTCAATGGTAAGATTTATAAGACTTCGGCATTTCAAAACTACCGGTGCTCTATTCATGTTTTCCTCGGTTTGTCTTATTTCTAACCGTTATCCCTATAGTGAACTTGAATGTCCTTCTTAACGTTATAGATTTGGAGTTTCTTTCTAAAGTCGTAATTGCTTCTTGGCTTTCATTTTGTTTAATTAAGATTCGTTCATAGCTTTATTTTCTTCAAGACTTATTATTTTCCCTATTATAGTCTAAGTGTTCGACGCTGTTATTGCTCTAAGATGGCACTGTTGTCCATCTCGGGCTCAACTTAATTAAAGAAATAAAAGTGGTCATATTACTTGTCCATTTCAGGATCCAAAATCCTGACGTTGACATACCATGATGGTGACACAACCATCTGCCTGGAGCCCAGAAAGATCAGGCCTGGCACCTATGAACTTTTCTTGATAAAGGGTAAAAAATTTCACTATATATATTTTTTCTCCTGCTTAACATTGATATCGTTGTCTTTCTTCTCCTTCTTCTTGTGTTTTTCTCTATACTTCTCCATCCTCCATTTTTGTCTTTCGAAATAGCTATTTTTTCTCAGTCTTCTTCTTCTCCTTCCTATCATTCTTGTCTTTCTTCTTAAACTTGTTCTTTGCCTTCGTTTTCTTTATCGTCTTCTCTTTCTCCTCATTTTTATTATTTGTTTCTTAAAGTGCCTCTGTTTTCATCAAAATGATCTCAAAAGAATATTCCTTTTGAAACTTCAGTAGTATATTTTCTTGACAATCAAATACCTACCGACTCTGAAGGTAGTAGTCACTTATCATGGACACAGACTTTTTGTTCCTGTTTTGGTTGATCAGAAGGGCTGGGACGGGAATAACCACAGACATCTGTTTCTTTTATTAGAATCTAAAAGTTCTAAGTACATCTTTGACATTATTGTTCATAGTACATTGACAAATGATATCATTTTCCCGTCATCTCTATCGATCTGTAGAGAAACATTTGATGTAGCTGATCGATTTGCAATGTAGTGTTGAGCATAGCACCTTCTTTGCAATGCGTCAAGCTTACTGGCTATTTGAAGATGTGATGTTTATTCCACTGATTCTTGATTTCCAGGAACGAGTGTCCAGCTCCAGACTGATTGCTCTAGAAATTGCCGGAATGTGCTACTGAAAGAAGTGTCCATCAACCATGCTTCTGGTCATCGCAGCCTGTTACGAGATGGTCAGTTTGCTCCACTCAAGGACAATGCACGCAGTAGAGGACGTCCATTTTCTAATGAAGGTCTAGCTATTTCTGGTAAGTATATGACCTGGGTTACTGGAAAGCCATGACATCTTTCATTCATTCAGTAAACATAATAGCTTTTGTACAGCATAAATTGCATTGCATATCCGTACTAATAGTGTCTCCATTGGCTTTCTGAAATTATACCACAAAAGCATTTTTAAAGCAAAGTTTCTTGTAAACATTCAGTCGAGCAGTGGGAAATGATGCTCCTTAATACTGTACTGTTCCTTTTCACGACTATTTACATTCGATGACCTATTGTATATTTTGTAATTTATTCCAAATGTCATCTTCCCAGAAGATGTTTTTGTCTCAATCTTTAATAAAATAATAATCACAATTACAAACACACAATCGTACACAACGTGACACGTACAAAAACTGGTCATGTGAATAGACATGTTCGGAAATAAACTAGGTTATCGTTTATTCTGGCCGATTTCATCTAGACTCGAACTAGTGAACATTGCATACTTATAAGCACTGCTCACAATACCTTTTCAGTAACGAAATAGAACCATCTATTCTTTCGAATTAAATATATATATATATATATAGAGAGAGAGAGAGAGAGACAGACAGACAGACAGACAGACAGACAGACAGACAGACAGACAGCCAGACAGACAGACAGACAGACAGACAGACAGACAGAGATAGAGATATTTAATGTTTTTGTCTTCTTTCCTTTAATCTCCTATTTCTATGAAGACTGCAGATTTATATATACGTATGTGAAACGATTTGCACAAATTGAAAGTGTTGGTAAAAGGAAGTTACTTTCCATGACTGATAACCTCGACCACATCCTCACGAGGTGAACACTATCAATTTATGAGTGTGCAACCTTAAATATGACCTGAGAGCCCCATAAACAGGTCAAGAGCCATCTGAAAACCTTCATTATCCAGGCCTAGCACTATGTTACTGTATTCCTACTGCCAAAATTCAGGCTGGCTAGTTGTTTTCTCATGGAAAATGCTCCATTTCTCTCTGATCCACAGAGTCTGGCGTCACGGTGACGCTCAGTCAAATGTGGAAGAAAAATCCCTGGTTCATCTCCATCGATATCACTGTGGATCCAGCCGGCTCATCCTCAGGACTCATAGGTAGGTTACTACAGCAACCGAAACTATTACTTCTCTTCCTCAAGTAAATACTTCTCTTATTGAAAATAAAGACTCTTTTTTCTCTGCCCTTCTGTTCCCCCGTCTTCCCTCTCTCTTCTATCCTGGCATTTCAATGCACATAAAACAATTCTAATCGCCGGATCAATAATGTATTCGTCAGGTATAAAAATTGGTAAATTATTGTAAGAAATTCCAATGTAATGGGGAAAAAATAGGAGTGATGTTGCTGCGAATAATGACTTAAGCATCCAAGAAACAACTTTAAATGTTTGTGCATAGAGCTATTCCAGCCTAGAGAAGACTATTTGAATCAAGCAAAATTCTAACAAGATCAAAACTAAGCTTGTTGAAATGTTGGCGTTCAATCAATTTAATCAATTTCCTACCCATTCATTCAATTTCAAGGATATTGATTAGATACCAGTTGACGGTTTATGTCTTAGAATTTAAGGTAACAGTTATCCATGGTAATATTGATTGTTATTGTTATGTGAAGTTCAATTATTACATTTATCACTTCGTGTATATAAAATGTTATGGCATCTTTGAGTAATTGGATACCTTTTTGAGTAATTGCATATGTTTTTTTCTCTGATCAGGTGATATCTTGAGCAAAGCAAACAAGTTTCAGAGTAAGAAACAGCCCCGTCGATGCAAGATCTTCAGTCCAGACGTTGCTATTTATCTGTCCAAAAAAAGAGCCCACAGATTCCCTTTGGTGGCATAAGGTGATGGTAAAGGGAAGACAACCAATGACGAAAATTTATAAAGAAATGAATTGTTTCCTGAGAAAGACTAGGAGGACTTTGTATCGCTGATTGTATTTTCAGAATCAGTCATGCATTGAGATGGTAATGATAAATTCTGACTCTTTCTATTCCTTGGCCTCAAATATATGAGGGTCTTAATTGTGAGTAATGTAGCATCCCATCCATTACCATAAACTGAGATTTCAGTGACAGAAAGTAGTTCAGTTTGTTGTGGTTGATATTGTAGTTATGCTTGTTGTAGAGGTTTTTACAATTATTGTCGTTTAATGTAAATCTCTTCATTACTTTTTTCAGCATTTAACTTTCTGTGTGCAAGATTTATACTACAGTGGTAGTTTTTCAGATATGCTGATATAAAGAATAGATGAACTGAATAACTCCTACTCAAGACAGATCGTGTTCTTATCTTTCATGGAAATAACTAAGCACATCCCTTGTCTAATATAAACAGTTCCATCTGCTAATGGCGTATACAACTGGTGATCAGTTTTTGAATGTGGTCGTGTATCTTGGCACAGAGCGACTTTAGTGTTTGAAGCATCTAAAATATGGTCCTGGACAGCATGTACAGTAAACTGTTCCCATCTTTGCGGATATCAGGAACACATGAGAAGGTCTCTATTTATTTAAGAAACCACTCTATAAAATACATTATTATCCTCTCTATCAAACTTCTCAATTAGTGACCTTTTATAGATTATGAACTGTTCTTTAAATTAATGCCTCCATGTATGAGAGCAGTGAGAGAGGTAGATGTTTAGTAGTAGCTGAAGTGAAGGTTAAGAGAGCACTTTGAGTTGAACTATTCCGATCTTTGTTTTACTTATTTTGTCACTAAGCCATTCGCTTCAGGCAGAGTCTCCACAGTAATTTCTAACATCTCAGTTCTCCTCATCAGCTGCTGTCTCTCTCAAAGATTCTAACAGATTCTGACCGCCAAACGTATTTTTCCTGACCGAATTCCATCCTCTTCTTCCATATTTCGAAAGTCACATATTTCTTAAAAAGCTTGGAAAAGGGTCACGGCGCCTTTTAATGGTTTTAAATGTAATAAATATGGACATGCTACACGGTATAAATGCAGCCAAATCTTTTTCTGAAATGGAACACGTTTTCGTTCTTTAATGAAGAGTTTTCTGCTCTTTCTTGTTTCTATTTGTTGTGTTTTCCTTTTTAATTTGCATTTTAATTATTTGTGTGTATGTGAGAGAGGGGAGGAGGAGGGATAGATATGTTTCTATGTTTTATGTTTTGTTGTTTTTCTCTCTGTCAAAAAAAAAAACTTAATGAAATGACTTTAGCGTCTTTATATCTCCGCTTTATAATGTTAAAATAACATATATGTAAACAAACGTTTTTGAAGCAGAAATGGCACTGATATTTCATTCCTTAAACGTCATCTCTTGAAATGAAACAGTATTGTCTTGACTTGTTTGTTTGTTTGTTTATTTGTTTTTGCATGAAGCTGTTGGTACTTACAAAATGTAGCAAAATTTAGCAAAGGTGTTGTGGAAACCCTTGTTATGCTTTTGTTGACTGATTCCAAAAAAGGTATGTTTTGTAATGAAAATCAACATTTTAAATAGAATTGAGGAGCGGTGTCAGTGACTACATATCAGTAAGTGTCTGATGATTCAAATCTATAAAAATCTCCACGGAATTTGTCCATTAAATGATTTATATTCTCTGCATTATACTACCAGCATATATAGAAAGAATTATACACTATGGATAACTTGCATTTTTTATCTCATTTGTTTATCTCATTTATTATCATTATATAGATGATATTAATAATTCTCTCCAAACAATGGTTTTTAATGTTATTACTACTTGAAGCTTTCCACATATACACACAAAAATCCCAATTTTCCACAATAAATCTGTTTTATCTTTATACAGAGCATCTGTGTACATATACTTAGAGTCTCCTGTTTTGGCTCATCTTGTGACAGCTTAGTAGTAGTACCCGCGTTTGTTTGTCCAGCTGCTTATTTTGCTTTTCACAATGCCCATACCTCTGATCTCACTATCCACGGAATCCGTCCATTGCCCAGCCCTCTTGAGAGTTACAATTCTCATTCAGTCAGAAATTTGCAGAGACAACAAGAGCATGGGATATGGGAATTCTGCTAGCAAAACCCAGGTTAGTCATCCCCCATCTGGAGTATTTGGGTTATTAAGGCAGATAATTAACAATCAGACAGACAAAAGACACAATCACACAAGCAGAAAACGCGAGGTTAAAAGCTCACACGAATAAGCAGATACTAAGAGAGTTTCAAAAGAAGACACAAGCAGGTATACACATGCAGACATCTAGACAGATATGTAGACATCGAGACAGAATGTAGACATCGAGACAGACATGTAGAAATGGAGACAGACATGTAGATATCCAGACAGACATGTAGATATCCAGGAAGACATGCAGATTTTCATAGAGGCATGTAGATATCCAGACAAGCATGCAAATATCCAGTCAGACATGCAAATATCCAGTCAGACATGCAAATATCCAGTCAGACATGCAGATATCGAGACAGACAAGCAAACAAATACAGCGAGATGTAGACAGGCAACAGAAAAACACAAACACACACATGCAGGGAGACACACCAGACAGATATACACACAGACAGACTGACAGATACACAGAGAGATGTTCAGACACCCCGACTAAAACGCCGACACATTAACAGACAGACGGACAGTAGACAGACACTGTGACAGACCCTTTACTGAACAACAAAGGATCCTGAGGTCCTAACCTCTTAAATATTCCAGACAATTGATTTTCTTTTGATGGTGACCCCTGGCGCTGAAACCAGACGAGATGAGAGACATGAAATTTATATCTCTGACTCTAGCGGTCGATTTAGAGTAATTCGGTCACCGTCTTTATCTCTTTTATTACTTAAAGAACTTATATACAAATATTATGGTTAGTATTCATAAAACATTCTAATTCTGGTCAAATTTTGCAATTTCAAGACATAACATTCTAATATTCTAAGTGTTTGACATGACATAGAAACAGAGGGTTTTTGGTATGTAGAGCCTACCATACATAGCACGAAAACACTCGTCATTCCCTCTCAGATTTCGGAAGTTAAAAAAAAAAGAAATACGTCGCGTTTTTCTCTATTTCAATCATATAAATAGATCCTAGACCTGGTGCGCCTCGAAACGAACACTGGGACGCCATGGGCCAAATTGAGCGAGGAGCTCGTTGCTCAACTAGACTCTGGGAAGAAGGGCGTATAGCAAAAAAAAAAAAAAAACTAGAAACACATTTAGAACTACAATTGTTCGCCATGAGTAACAGACTGAATAAATTTAAAGTCTATTGAATCTAGGTACCCTCCAGATAATAAAAGTAGTGTCTTTCATTAAATTGCGGGGAAATGAATAAAAAAATGGTAACAGTTGATACGAAAATGGGATCATCGAGAGATAGCCATTAAAAGATCAAGAAGGATGAGCAAAACAATGTTCATTCTGGTCCGTTTTTCACACTGGAGTGAGAGCAACTTAGAGATGGTAAATTGTGTGTTCTTTTTTTTTTCGCAAAGCACTCATGTTTGTGTGACAGTTTTTGTGCTGGATATGTGTGAAACATTCTTAGTACAGCATCCTTTCTAAGTATTGTGTCTTCGGTTGTTGATAAAAATCTGTATACAAAAATTAAAAAGTAATCACTCCACACATTCTAAGTCCATGTGAAATTAAGTTGCATAGGATTCAATAGAGGGGGACAAGACAGGACATCTCGTTTCCCAACAAAATCACAAGCACCTTTCAACTGAGTCGATAAAGTTCAAAATTGACAAATTTTTTTAGTCCCTCTGAACCATTCTCGTCTTTGTTGCCTGTCCACACACGTCTCTAACCATCCCTTATCTCTGAATACCAACAAGCCTACAACAAAACATAATCAATATCCCGTAATTAGTTTGGATAAACATTACAAATCGTCTAGGCCTAGCTTCTAAATCTAGAGGTGAATGTGTTAATCTAAATTGTAGCAACCTGACAGCCCTAGACTGAGTTATATTACAGTGAGAAGACTCGGCTGGTTATGGTCAGTTCCCCAGACATGTTTTCTTTTCTTCATTTTCATATTCCTGCTTTCATTCATTCGACTGATTCATTAATTAGCATCAGGCCTGATGTGTGCTGAATTCCAGTACGCCTTTCTTTAGTTAGTTTTTCGTATCAACTATTTGACGTGTGAAGAGTCGAACGCTACGGAACAAAGGACTTGATGTGGCAAGAGTCTCGACATTCAGTGTTTGTTCAATGTTCGTTTTTTCTTGTCAGTTTGCATTTACAGACTATCAAAGGGCAGGATTGCAGATATATAAAGCAAGGGGTTTAAAACGAACGTATTTTTATAACGCTATGACAAAATACACAAAAGAAATCGTTAAATGTATCTGCAAATTTCACTTTAAACCTCCTTTCCCCTATCCGATGGTTGGTGAAATGTCTCAGAGTTGCTTTATACAGCATGAAATGATTGTTGTGATGATTTGTAATAATCGAGGCATTGTTATACTAATGTTGCCACAATAGGGCTGACAGATGAAATTCCTCATACAGCTTCATTTTTTTTTTTCAGATTTAGACGGCGCTGATAAGAACGTAGAGTATCATTGTTTCCGAAGATGATGCTTTGAAACGTACGCTGAAAAAGAATGAAATCATCATTGTTTTTGTGAAGTATGATTTCAAACGGGATCTCAACAAACTGAGACAGCAGGATACTGTGAAAAGATTGTAACAGACAGGAAAGGGGGGGGAGGGAGAAGTTGTTTGTTCTGTTAGTCACCCACTTTTAAATTCCGCCCTAGACTACTAAGCGATTCCACATTTCACATCGAAGATCAAATCCACCGGCACTATCTTCATGAAGCTGTTACAGGGGGATCCCCTTACTTTTCTTTAGCAGCTATTTTTAGATGCCAAAAATTCTACCATTCCTTTGCATGCAGAAAGCCATGTGTATAGGCTACAAGCTCACTATATTGCGTATTCACTGACCTCTTTCAGAGCACAAAAAATATATCGAGCTGGAATTCACAGTTTGGGTTTACCTATTTGGAGTAAAAGGGGCAACGTAAGTTGCCCTACACTCATGAAGGCACTGGAAGACCTAGTTGACATAGCTATTGTTTGAAAGTTCATTTATTCAATAGTTCTAATACACCATATTGCGAGAGTAGTAAGTGGTTGAGCAGGACTTACTAATGCTGATTCCGGTTGTAGAAAGACAAAATACAGGACCCTCTCACCACAATGACCTCATTTGCAATGGACTGGTCCACGTCAAATGTTGTTACAGAAAAATCCTTACTTCGCTTTGCTGACGTATTTGAGTTGCCGCTCGCACTGGATAAAAGAGAACTGTGTTCAAGCTGAATTTAGATCGCTCCCGGCTTTCTTTGAGCAGCGTTGAAACCAATACTGCTTTTTTCCTAGAAGCATTTTGTGTCATCGTGATTGTTTTTCTGGTGACTTACTGTATGAATTAAGATTTTGAAAAATATGTTCCCTTTGAATATAATTTCAAGAGAAAAATCCTCGAGAACATCTTTATAAAAGTGGCATATTATTAAAGTGGTGCTTGCATATTTGACTGAGAAATACACAAAAAAAGCCCCAAAATGTGGTTTCATCTTCTTTGCATGATCGTGTTGTGCGGTATTGCGGCGTCTTCTAGTTATGCCTCAGCACTCCAGCCATCCAAAATACTTCCACCGTTTTTTGGATATAGCTGGACCCCACGACCACCACCACCACCAAAACCACCACGATATTCTAAAACGGCCGCCCCTGGAGAGAACACAAAGGTGAGTTTGGTCTATGTAGCTCTGGAGATTAAAAGCTTGTTGTGAGAGGGATTGTTGATTAATAATGGAACATAAATACAAAGCAAAGAAGACAGAATCTTTGACAGAATCTTAACATATAAGCGCCTTATTTGCATTTCCATTAAAACATGTATATTATGTAAAATGAATTTAGTTTTTCTTGTTTTAATTTTGAAGAATATTCAAAGATAATCTGTATCAATGGGATCACCCAAATGCCAATTTAATACTACTTTTATTGTTCTCGCAAGTGTTTCTTTTTTTTTTTTTACCAGAATGATTTTTTTTAAATTTAAATCTGCAGATTATCGAGTCATTCCATGTAAAGTCAGACATTCGGTACAGATTTGCTACCACTCAGATGTCCAGTTTGGTCCGAAATATTGCAGGTGTTGCCCAAGAGATTTCTTTTGATGTGATCTTGCCCAAGGAAGCCTTCATTGTCAGCTTTTTCATGTTAGTACTTTATGTTGCACTGAGTGTCACTGATCGTCGCTGTCTTGTACCAAGATGTAATAGACGTATTCAGAACGGTCTTTCTAAACAGAAACTAAGCACTGCTACAATTGACACCAGTGTAAACTACTGATTGATTGTTTAGCTATAAAGTCTATGTATGATGTCCTCTTAGATGAGGTTAGCAATTCATATATAATCATAATTGCATTAGCTTGTTTACTATTGTTACTATTTTTTGTTATACTACCGGTTTAATGGTAGTCTTCAGAGTGGGCGTCACCATATTAAGATTCCAAATATCTTGGAAAAGACGAAGAGGCAGAATATATTAGGTGTTTGGAATATAAATGAAGAGCAGAGAACTAGATCTGAGGATATGGAGATGGCAACAGCGACGCTACAGTTATCCTTGTTATAGCAGGCAGGAACTAAAAGGCATTAACAGAGAATTGATGGGGAACTTGAACTCTACAGAAACATCATATCAGCAGTTCCATATTGTTCTGATTATGTTGTGATCATCATATCAGCAGTTCCTTATGGTTTTGATAATGTTTGTGAACAGGGAAATTGAAGGCAAGATCTATGACGGAGAGGTCAAAGAGAAGTCCAAAGCTAAGAAAGAATATCAGGCTGCAGTGGACAAAGGACAAAGTGCCGGTCATATCAGACAGGCGTAAGTCGGATATTTCTCTTTTCAAAAGTTTCTTTACAGTTTTATCTCTTTCCAAACATCTATTGTACACTGTAATGGTTATGTAGCTTATCTTTCTGTCATGTAAGATTGAAAAAAAAGTATAATAACACTCATTTAAACATGATTCAATTTTTTCTTTTTAGCTACATCAATGGCGGGTAATGTTGAAATATGACTTTTTATAACATTGTCTAATTTGGCCACGATTGTAAAACACAATCCATTTTTTTTTAAAGTGCACATGTATATTATAATCCAACACGAGGTTTGAAAACTGGCTGGGTCATTCTGCATTCCTTGAGGTCATCATGTTAGTAAGATAGTTAAATTTGGTGAAATTAAGTTTCTTTCATG
>JBCEWB010902789.1:0-15664 GCA_039654565.1 Peronia peronii
GGGGGTAAACATTTCAAATCAGTGCATCATTACTGCCATCAAACACATACGACAATATAATTCTGATCAATATAATAACTTATGGTTGTAAATTGTCCTAGCTCATTTTGAAAAGCAAGGGTTAAAAGAAACTGATACTCATAAATGACTCCAGAATTATATTCTGGAGAATACAAAGAGTACATACTGTGATGCAATGTTATACCAATAAGAACTTAAATCATATACTTTAAGTACACACAATTCACTTTTCAACTTCAGACCTAATTTTCTCAAAGCAGAGTTGTGTGTTGTTAGGACAATTTAATTCTGGGGCGACGAAATGTCAATGTAGCCCAATCTTCTGGTGCAGCTTTCATCAAGCAAACATTAGCATGTCATATCACAGGCGATGTTAGGATAGGTCTGATCCCTGTACAAAACCATTGCGTTCAAACGAAAATATAAAAGCTCTACTCCTAATAACTGACATAAATCTTTTGTTGTTATTGTTTACTAAATGTCTTGCTGGCCATGTTGTTATTGTTAAAGTGTCTTTTAGACTGCACTTTGTTCTCAAGTAGATGATAACGGTTTGGTGAATGATTGTCGTTGTTATATGTTGTTGTTTTTTTAGAAAAAAAAGTACCTCATTCTAGAGTAGATGGGACAGCTAAATGAAGTACTATTCTTGTTGTTCTTGTGTGGTTTTCTTTATAGCGTTTTATTCTTAAGGAGATGATAACGGCTTTGTCTGGTGCAGTTAACGGTGCCGTAATCTTCTGATATGCCGTTAAACAAGGATCCAGTATATATAATACGGCTTGATGAAATGGAGTTGTTAGTTCTTGTTCTTGTTCTTCTGTGCGTCTTTGTTCTTCAATAGAAGACACGGCTCGATGAACTATCAAAGATTTACCTATCTTCCCAGAGCAATCTTGTTACGATGATGACTGGTTTGGTCCTGGATGCAGGTACAAATGCCATTGTTCGAATAAGCCTTGTCTGTCAAGCGGAGAGTTAAGCAGGAAGCTCTGTGTGAGAAGGATTGATTTAGTCCAGCCTGTCTGTATGGCATTCCCATCACATATCTGTCTATGTTTGCGTGACTATCTGCATACGTTTCTGTGTGAAATATTTCATATCTTTTATCAGCTATGAATAAATCGATTCTCGTGGGTTAATTTACTAAGCTATGTTGCCTACAATATCTCCATTTAACTCACAGTAATCATAAATTTTTCAATACAAACCGTTTGTTATAAGCAAATCAATTCTCGTGGGTTAATTTGCTAAGATTTGTTGCTTACAATACATAGGTCTACAACTCACAGTAATCAGAGTTTTTTTCACTTCAAACCGCCTGTTATGAGTAAATCAATTCTCGTAAAAATTTAAAAAGCTTTGTTGCTTGCAGTACATAGATCTACAATTCGTATGATCATAAATTTAATATTGAAAAAAAAAAAAACGCTTTGAGCCTCCACATAGAACTGAAAAAAACATAACATAAACAAATATAAGTATATAATATAAAAAAAACTTTAAATCACTTCTTACCTTGGACGTAAATGAGGGTGTGATGCTGTGGATCAACAAGAAAATATGATGCAGTATTGGATCGTTCGCTTTCGACATTTGACATACCGGCTGAACTTGATACAAACAAGACAATGAAATAATCTGAGGCACAAAAACTTCGGCGGAGAAAAACGAAAACAACAAATAAAAAACAAGCAAACAAATAAACAACAAATAAATAAAGATTAATTTCTTATTATGTTTGTATATCTTTGTTGTTGTTAGTCGTAGTTCAAGATTGAAGACTATATACACAGATAGGCAGATAGATGTGCATGTGTGCGCTTGTGTGTGAGTATATCTGTGTCTGTGTGTTTACCTTTGGTACTACAATGAACTATAAGATTTTTTCTATTGAATTATGACAGCAAAATACTTCTGCTGAAGATAAAAACTTTCGTTTTTGTAGATTGAATGACAAAAAAGCGGTAATGGTTTGAAGAGAAGTACAATTAAACCATTAGAAAGCATTTAAGGATTTGATTGAGTGCAAATGAGACTGACTGCTATTTTCAGGGCTCAGAGTGTCATCCATATGAAATCTAGATGAAAAGGGAGAGAAATTAAAGTAAACCAAAATACACGTGAATCCTAGTACTGTGTCCTTTGTTTTTCATATCTGTTTCCTTACTACCTCTCCGTTTGTCTGTCAGATCTCCTGTCGTTATCTCCATCGGCCTGTAGAAGTACATACTCAAAGTGAGTTGATCGTACAGAAACCACAGCCTGACAGTTATGAATGAAATAAGTATATGCAGCACTTCTACAGATTTAAAATGTAGCGGCAGATTCAACTAATACCTCATGTCATAGATCTAGTTATTGTATATTCGGGTCCAGAATTGACTGCCTAATTGATTGATTTATTTATTATAATAATACACTGCCGTTAAGTTCGATATAATGAACAAGACTTAGAGTGAATTTCAATAACTTTACATTATAAAGCTTTAACACCTCAATGCATTTATTCACATTTAACTGACTACATGCAAATGCTAACTTTTCTTTATCTAACAATATTATGGCAATTTTGTAATCACTATTAGATGAACATCTCTCAAAATCTATTCCAGGAATCATGTACAAAAAGTCCAATATGAATAACGTGAATTTGAACACATTATACAGTGTCATGTGTTGGTATATACAAAAAAAATATAAATTATAAACACTAGAAACTACTCCATCTTTCTCCGATCCCGCTCACAACTATCTATGACGGGTAGATCTCATCTATTAAAACAAGGGTTCCCAACCTGTGGGTCGCTTCCCTTTGGGGGTCGCGAAGTTTTAGCAGAGAGAGGCGATGCGATGAGATAAATTAATTTTAACTCATCAGTTACATTTTCTTATGCTCTCACATATTTTTTGTTTTTTTGTTTTAGTGCACAACATAAACGTGTGTCACAGCAGTTCAATGCCATTAGATGACATTAATTTGCTAATAAATAATATGCACGATTCTTGAATAATTTTTTTTTGTTACATCTTTCTTTCCCTTTCATGACACTAAATAAAATGTAAATAAAGTTTCAGACAGTAGGGGGCATCGTGGGTTTCAAGCTTTTGGGTAAGGGATCGCGAATGCAATAACATTAATTTAAAATAATTTAATTGGTATATTCTGGCCATAAATGAAACATCTCTTTCACAGTATACTTCAGGTGGAATATTGATTATGTGACCTTTATTTTGAAGAACCGGATGATGGAATCGAGAGTTTTGGTTCTGGGGCTGATACTTCCTCTCTCGGTAAATCAACTGAAAAACAAGAAATGAATAAAGAACATTTAAAGTCATACATGTATAAAGAGAACCAAAAAACGAGACAACGGAACCAGTCAATCAAGAAACAATGCGCAGCAGCAAACATATTCATAGAATATTTCGGGAGATCAAAGATTCGGTAGCTAGATTTGACTTGACCAGCAAACACAGGTAAAAGGCTCGATAGCAGAAATGCACGAAACACCAATTACGCCTTAGGTTCTTCTCTGACAATGATTAGTGTGAGGACGTCTTGTATTTGTATTTTCGTGAGGACGTCTTGTTTTTGTATTTTCGCCAAAATTCATCATCAGTAAACTATGGTGAAACATCAAAACTAATGCCACCAGTTCATCGTTTATGTCTAAGGAATGCGGCTGTTATGCAAGTTCCACTTTCCCTTTTTAAAAAAAAAAACTGCTGCTTTTGTTCCTAATCCATGCTTTCACTAAGTAGGAAATACACATAATGGGTTTAGGAAATATTTCAGTGACAAACAATGAAAGGCACAGTTAGTTCGGAACTTGTTCCTGAACGACGCGCCACGTTACACCAAGAGGTAATGCTGACAGAACGTGACCAGATCAGAGCGCAATTCGCAAATAGTTTTTTTTTATTGTTACTTTCGCTTAAAAGTCCTGTCTTTTCTGAATATAAAAATGGTATTAGAAAGTGGATATGTCCACTTTAATGTGTTTGACCAATGGTCATTCAACGGATTTCGACGGCCTATTGTCAACCAGGATTTGGCTCCATCGGGTTCATATATGCAGTGGTAGACCATCACTCTTTCATTGCATATAAGTCATTGGATGCATAAACACTTGTTTATGACCCCTTTCTAACAATATCTTGAGCCCCAGTGCCAGGGATGGACATTCAATGACAACTTGAAAGCGAAAGAGAACTTACAATCACGCAGATTAACAGTATAAACTTTCAAGATGATCTCTAAAGACACTCTTGCTTTCGACAGAGAAAGATATGGAGGCCACACATAGCCCTCGTGAACGCGGAAGTGTCATGGGAGCGCTTATAATGATAGGGGAGGGGAGGGAGCAAAATTCGAAAGAAGATATGCCCAGAAAGCCAGGAAAAGGCAACAAAGGACACATAAGTCATGATGAGAGGGCTAGCATGTGAAAAAGGATGTTTTGACGCTAAAAGTCGAATAAAAAAACTTTCCATGTCCTGAAGAAAAACTTCAGACGCGTTTTCTCAAAACCCATTTATTGTCACTACTTTGCTATCTACTTTATTTATTTCCAAACCGATTGTAACAACACTTGGGGTACATCACTTTCACAACAGGAAAAAAAACATACATATGCACGCCCCATTCGGTTTGCAAGTTCTGGAGAAAAATAGGTGTAGCATGAAAACAAAAAACGGTGAAATTTGAAATTTGACTACATGGCATTTTTTAAAATTTCTGGATTTTTTTTTAAACGAAAAACTGAAACAGTGACTTATTAGATATAATGCTAAATAAACAATATGTTCAGCAAGTTTCATTAAGATCCACTGAAACTTGGCGGAGGAGATAGATTTCAAAGTTAGCCCTTTTTGAGACGGGAAAAGCAAAGACAGAGGCGTTGTCCTAGCAACTGTTCGACAAAGTCGATTTTTTTCATTGTTTTTCTCTAATTTAGACATGCCGAATTCAATGGAAAAGGTTAAAATAGTGTATCTATAATAATGATTTAAAAAATCACCTCCAAGAGGCGAAGCATTCAGGGTTTCTTTTGCACACAGATTTTGTGCTCATTTGATTTACTTAACCGTTTACAAGAAAACATTAACTGTCTCGGGTTTTGTTCTTCACTTATTGGATACTTTTTTGTTGTGATGTTTGTCTTCCTTTTCACCAGCGTTTTCTTTTGTTTTCTTTCCAAAACGTTGCGTGCTGAATTAAATGTTTGTCTGTCTGCCTGCCTGTTTGTCTGTCTGTTTGTCTGTTTTGTCTATCTATCAGTCTGTCTGTTTATGTGTGTGTATGTGATAGGGAAAGGATGGGATGCGGGGAGGCTGTGAGATGGACAGAGGCAGCATGTCACGAACAGACAAGCAGCTAGAGACTTACCTTCATGCGAACCTTCCCCCAAGTTAAAATCTCTGCTCACCATGCACCACAGGAACACGCACAGTGTCGAAGTAATGGCGACTGCTATAAGGGCGATGATTACATATCTCTTGAGTAGGACATGTGCTGGGAGTGAAAACAACAGTGAACTTAGGATACAAAATAAAGAGAGAGAAAATGAAAAAAATAAATACTTTCCGATAACGAACAAAAATAATCCTCATGAATTACCTACAAAAAACAAAAATAATAATAAAATAAAATAAATTCACAAACCGTCTGACCAACTCGACACTATAAGATGTTGTGCATGCCTAGAATTATTCTATTGAGCCCGTGAGCACACGTGGCGAAATGTAGAGAAAAAAACACAGTTAATGTAAAGGAGAAACAATAGAAGAACCGTTCTCTCTAGTGCCAAAAGATGGTTGAAGTCACTTTACCAAGCTTTACATAGGAAGTAATTCCTATGTATCAAAATCTTTAGATCTAATATTTCATCACGCCTAATCTCAACATTTTTGTTGGTACCTCTTTCGTGCTGTGAAAAGAATGTGAAAAGAAAAGGATGGGTCACCCATCTTTCTCTTGCCCTTTTAGCATCATTCACACGCCACCTACCAACAACAATAATGTTAAAATATAATATCTATTAACTTGATGTTGTTGTTGTTGTTGCTGTTGTTGTTGTTGTTGTTGTTGTATACAAAAGGGCCAAAAAACCGGAGGATGTACGCTAGCCCAACGAACCCTTCATTGCCCATATGGAGCCTCCCAGCACATGTCTTCCCAGCAAGAGAGAGCACCATGGCCATCATCCTCTACGAACTCTCCAGTGCCAGGGACGAAAAAAACGGAAGAGGTACGCTAGCCCACGGCCAACATCCTCTACGAACCCTCCATTGCCCACATAGAGCCTCCCAGGACATGTCTTGTATTACATATATCCAGCAAGAGAGAGCGCCATGGCCAACATCCTCTACGAACCCTCCATTCCCATATGGAGCCTCCCACACATAGTGTACTTCCATTTAGACACATGCAGGTATATACATATACCAGAAAAGTACAAAGAGAAACAATGCCAGGAACAAAGCTATTGCGAGAAGCATATGCCGAAATACGATCGGGAATCTTATCTGTTCGAGAGGCGAAGAAGAAGTACCGTAAATCCCAAGCTAGGTATATGCGAATTCGGGGAAATCTCGAAGAACATATGCAGTCGGAGAATCCAACACACAAAGATGTAGATACGACAAGTGTAGACGCAGATATACATGAAAAGACAAACACAATACCATGGATGCAGATTTGGAAAGATCTAGCAAACAGAAACACACATCTATTTCTTTCCGACAAAGAGAAGGAAATACTGGAACAATCTGGATATACATTCTACGGGAGATATCAATGTCCAAGGCAGGTTCTCGAGCTATATCTTCTGTCTTTCCGTAGTTTTGTGGAAGATGGAACAATACTAGACTTTGTGTATATATTCACCAAACCAATTTCGATGTAGTGCAGGCCAACTTCGAATCATTGTTGCCAATGCATTGGAGTCAGAAAAAAGACATACAGACCAATGTGCCCATTGCATTGCTACCATACCCAACACTCCTCCAATATGCTTTGAAGACAACTCTTCCTGCAAATGCTGTGCCACAGACCACTGTGTAGCTAGCAAGAAGTATATTCTTTGGAAAAACAAAGATCTTCCTACCACAAAAGTGTAAAAACGAATCCCACTAGACGTTCCAGAAGAAATTGTAATCCAAGATGTCGTTTGCAATGTAGAGAACTTGTACGACAACGACTGTCTTGGACAGAATATGCGGATTCTGGAAAAATTGGTAGCAATTTGCTCATGTAGAACAAACACTTGTATGTGGAGGAGCATAGCTGTTGAAGATATTTGTGCGAAGGAAGGACTAGAACCCACAAAAATTAGAAGAAACTACACCACCCACCATACAGATTTGCCAAACTACAGCAAACCAAGAGGTGGAATAGAACTGAAAATAGCACCACCATATAACACGTGGAAAAAAGCTGCATATGTTCTAAAGGGAAAATATATATGCAAACAATTTGCAGTAGATAGATGCAACAAGAAGAACAGGCTGTTGCTACTGTTGTCCAGCACAGAGAACCAACAATTGACCGAACCAACTCCAGTACATGGCTACCAAATACAAGAAGCCATTCGAAATAGCGGTGAAAGAGAGAGACTGCGAGTAGTGGCAGAACGGTTTGTATGCAAACTAGATAGGGTTTGCTATTCCCCTATTTGGGAAAAGAAAGACGATAGAGAAATCTCCCTTGTATTTCCAGAATAGAACTACTACACATATAAACAGATATACAACCACGTATACAAACACACGCACATCCATACACACGCACACACTATTTTTTCTGTACAAACAAATACGAGCATGTTGTACAAAACAAAAGAAAACAATACAAAACAAAAACAACAACAAAAAAAAAACAAGTCATCCAACTTTTATGTACAAACAAACCCTATCCCACTACTCCATGTGGAAAGGATCTTGTGTTTTTTTGCATTGAAATTTGTTTTGTTGGTGGTGTGATGTTTTCCGACAATATGGGCTATTTGTCCATATTTCTTGTATTTTGCAGACCTTCCATGTTCTGTAGAATACGCTGCCAACGGCAATTGCGAAAGGAATGTAGGACAGAATCTTTGTTGTTGTTTCGCACACTAGTACAATCTTCTCTATTTTTTGTACAGTAGAAAGTGTTTCTTCCTGCACATCCTGCACTTCTTCTAGTTCTTCGAGTAGTTTGTCCACAACAGTGTCTTCTTCGTTGGGATCTTCCTCCGTATCTTTCTCTACAGAATTTCCTAGACCGAGGTTTTCAACACGTTCTACTGTACCCCGAATATCTAGAAGCTCTAGAAGCTCTACTAGTGTCTATAGTAGCTGTCGTAGTTGTAGTGGTAGTATAGTGGTGTGCTTCCATTTGCCAAGCAATTGCTTCTCTTTGGAGATATACACCACTATACTACTACTACTACAACTACTAGATACTACTATTATACTACAACCACTGCAAGTATGCCGCCTTTAAAGAACTTACCGAAGAACAAATACGAGAAATACGAAATATTCGAGGACATACTTCTATGGAAGAAGCTAGAAAAAAATATGGAATCGGTTCTGCGAGACTATATACCAAATATAGAGTGGGAAAAAATGGATTCTGTTGGGGAGGATCAAATAGACCAAAAAGTTGTATCTAAACCAGAGGGAAAAGCCCTTGTCTTGGAAGATTTCTATGCCCGATTTTCGAATAGAAAGTATATCCAACAAAATAGACGGAGAGCTTCTAGATATTCGGGGTACAGTAGAACGTGTGGAAAAACTCGTTCTAGAAAATTCTGTAGAGAAAGATCCCAACGAAGAAGACACTGTTGTTGATATCCACACAAAGAACTAGAAGAAGTGAAGGATGTGCAGGAAGAAACACTTTCTATTGTACAAAAAATAGAAAAGATTGTACTAGTGTGCGAAACAACAACAAAGATTCTGTCCTACATTCCTTTCGCAATTGCCATTGGCAGCGTATTCTACAGATCATGGAGGGTCTGCAAAATACAAGAAATATGGACAAATAGCCCCGTATTGCCGGAAAACACCACCAACAAAACAAATTTCTATGCAAAAAAACACAAGATCCTTTCCACATGGAGTAGTGGGATAGGGTTTGTTTGTTCATAAAAGTTGGATGACTTGTTTTTTTTTTTGTTTGTTTCTTTTCTTATATTTTGTACAACAACATGCTCGTATTTATTTGTACAGAAAAATAGTGTGTATGTGTGTGTATGGATGTGCGTGTGTTTGTATACGTGGTTGTATATGTGTTTGTATGTGTAGTAGTTCTATTCTGGAAATACAAAGGAGATATCTCCATCGTCTTTCTTTTCCCAAATAGGGAAAAAGCAAATCTTATCTAGTTTGCATACAGACGGTTGTGCCACTACTCGCAGTCTCTCTATTCCACCTCTTGGTTTGCTATAGTTTGGCAAATCTGTATGGTGGGTGGTGTAGTTTCTTCTAATTTTTGTGGGTTCTAGTTCTTCCTTCGCACAAATATCTTCAACAGCTATGCTCCTCCACATACAAGTGTTTGTTCTACACGGGCAAATTACTACCAATTTCTCACTTTATGTGAACACGATCTGTGCAAATGTCACAAATCATTCACACTTCGTGCAAATAAACATCTAAATCAAAGCAGCTTCTCACTTCGTGCGACAAGTCTATGAGAACTTGAATGATGCTGTTTGCACGTTTGTTTTGTTTTATTTGTCTCGGTTGAGATTTAACGGCATATCAGCACAATCACGGCTATATTGTGCCAGATACGGTAAGATACGTGTACACGTCAAAAGGAAGAGAGGAAAGAGAGCCGAACAGGAGACAGGAGCAAGGAGAGAGAAGAGATGTCACCCCTGGAACGTCAAAGATGGCATTTCATGGGAGACATCCCACCTATGGCGGGCTTTCACCGCCTGCAGGTGGGAGCAAAGATCGTACTCATATACGGTGGGCCGCCACGCGGGATTCCACATTTTCGGACAAAAACCTCCGACATGCTTGCATGTCACGCACACATCTTGTCACAAAGATTTTGACAATGGTTCATGTCATAAATATGTCTGATGATAAAGTCATGTTTTAAATTACTGTACATCTTCTTGTGGGGCGACAACAATATTTCATTTCAAATAAACTTCTGGTGAAATCAATCTGTGATAGCCTCCCATGTCACTTACCGATTTGTTTGCAGACACCCGTGACGTGGTTGCACTTTGATATGCAATTAGTAGAGCACACAGAGGAACAGTTTTTACCATAAAAACCGTCTTTGCACACTGAAAAAAAAACGAGGTTATGAAAAGTATGTGTGTCACTTAACGAATGGTCAAAATCAAGGTAAGAATATCTCCTCTGCCCAAAGCTAATTAGGTAAGAGAGCTATAATGTATAAAATGTATAAGAAAAAATACAAAGGTAAGAAAGACATACCATGGATACATACTTATAAACAGGTCGAAATGTTTTAATTTGGACACAGAATTGTATAGACAGTCAAATATTCTCAATCCTCTGTGATGAAGTGTTCACCAACAGACCCAAGTATCTGTGTGAACAATGCTAGGACAAAAGATACAGTCATGACATCAATGTTTGACCTTTCTGTCAGTTATGGGCTCTGAGTGAGCAAAGTTGGGTTTGAAGATAATATAATTAATAACACAGTGCTCAATGAACACGTCCAGTCTTATCAAATCGGTCCACGCCTTGGACTTAACGAATGGAGATCAAAATGTATGTCTCTGGGTTGCCTGACCAAAAAGCAAAAATAAAAAAGAATATGAAAACTTCTTTTCTTTTTTCTCTATGCGGAGATCTGCACTGTCATATTTCGAATTTTCTCACAGAATATGGCCACTTTCTCAATAATATCTTCACTGTACGTGTCATTGAATGTCTAATTGCTCTTTCTACTTCATCGAAGTCGCCCCAGTTGGAAACTGCGATTTCATCACACTATAATTATTTCCTTTTACTTAAGTTGCCGTACTCCAGACAAATTGCTATCCTCCGAAGTTCTTAAATGTGTTTCATCTCCTTTTCAAATCTTTATTTGCTGACGAAGTTGAGTTTCTCGGGATCACTTACCATGTGTACTTCCTACAAATAGCAAAACGGCGTAGCTTTCACAGAAAATGTATATTTCTCGGTTGCTGTCGCTCCGATGGACAGGGTGTGCTGACTGAATCGTCCCAAAAAAATATCAAAAGCATTACCTGAACTGACATAACAGTGCGTCTCAAATGTTTTCTTTTGTGCCTTAACAAATTTCTTTGTTCGTTCGGTTTGGGATTTAACGATGATCAGCACAATCGCTGCTCTTTCGCGCTCAATACATTAGAAAACATGTATGAGTTAGAATATTAAACAATGTATATAATATAGTGATCCAAGGGAAAAACTAAAAGAAAGGAGTAAATATGAAGTTTGCCATGTGGCTTGTCTCATGTTCATAATTTTACTTTAAACATTGTCCAGTGCATGTGCAGAACATGGTTATCTTTTTTTTTTTTTTTAACTAAGCCATTTCACAGCCAATCCACATCGAACAGTCTGCACAAAACGAGCGAAATCAATTCAATTAAACAAGGGAGATTGCTGAGGGAAATGATTCCAAATAGTAAAGATGTGTTACTTGTGATTTAGTCTCGCCCTCTTCACGGTATGGGCAACAAATTACAGCGAATAACTGTGGCTAGGAGGACGTCATAGTAAGAGGTGGTGATTAATGAGTTAAGCAACAGACCGCCCGTCTTGCTTGTAACAAAAGAGTTTTGATCAGGCCTATCATGATGGTTTTCAGTGTATTTAGTACAAGTGGTAGGGAAATATCTACTCACTTTCAGTACAGAAACGTCCCATGAAACCAGCAGGACAGGGTAAGAGACAATGTCCGTGCTCAGGTTCGCATTCATCTTTAGAACATATATTCCGGCAGGATTGGTCGCAGTCCTCTCCATATTGCCCCTTTGTACAACCTAAATCAAATGGACATACAAAAAACGATAACAATCACCCCGAGCAAAGATATAAATTAGTGCTCTAACTTCAGCTCCCATATATATTGATGGATTACTTTGTATCACTGGATCTAGTGAGACTCTATGCTTACAAGTCGGAAACATTCTCTCTGTTGGCCCAGTTTGAGAAAACAAATGCCACTGAACATCAAATAATATGATAAAGTGATATTTAGTATTACATAACTTCATTGTTTCTATTACATAAAAAATGTAAATTATAGAAATTATTCTTATTGAGAGCCTTCAGGCATAGTTTCCTGTATTTATGGAAGCAACATGTGTCATATTTTCTCTTTTAAGGCAACTGAAAAAAGAGAGAAATAAGGTTAAGGACTGAATGGTAACTTGTTTGCAGATATCACATGAAATTATTCATGCATTTCATTTGAGAGCAAATCACACCAATGGGACCCAATGAAAACAAGATGAGAAAAGATTTTGTGATACTTTCAGTTCCTGCAGTTTCCAAAACACAAACGGACATGACAAGAATGAGCAAGAAAGAAAGGAGAGATGTCCTTTCACCAGTATTCGTTATTTTTGCCTAGCTTGCAAAAAAAAAAACAAACCCCAAAAGATTACATCAGGTCTGTCCAGATGGTAAGGAAGATATGCACTCACTATCATTACAGTAATATCCCAGGAAACCAGGAGGACAACGTATGAGACAACGTCCTTCCACGGGTTCGCATTCATCTTCAGGGCATTCATTTTGACAGGATTGGTTGCAGTCTATTCCATATTGTGCTCTTAAGCAATCTAAATCAAATGGATATGGGAAATCAAATACAATAATTGGTTATAATCATCACCAACTTCAGCTCCTAAAGATATTGATGGATTATATTGTATCATGTGGATCCAGTGAAGCGCTGTATTTAGTTAGTAAATCGCCTCCATTTCCCGGTTTAAGATTACAAGTGTTATACAACACAATACGAGATTAAATGGTATTTAGTGCTATATAACTTCATTGTTTTTACTACGGACAAATAGAAAGGGGAAAATACAGAAAGCATTCTTATTGAGAGCTGCCAGACAGTTCCCGGCATTTATGGGAGCAACATATGTCATGTTTCCGCTTTGAAAGCAACTAAAAAGAGAGAGAGAGAGAGAAATAAAGTTATGAATTAAATGGTAACTAGTTTCCCAGTATTACATTAAATTATTTATGCATCTTACTTGACAGCAGATCATACCAGTGGAGTCCAATGAAAGCAAGGTGAGAAAAGATTCTGTGATACTTTCAGTTCCTGCATTTTCCAAAACATAATCAGACATGACATGAATGAGCAATTCGGAAAGGAAGGAGAGATGTTCTTTCATCACTGTTCATTTTCTCTGTACATGGTATCTAATCTGATCAAGTGGAGTAGTGCAAGCTTGGCATTGAAAGCAAGGAAAGCACAAAAAATCTGGATAGAACAGTCAGACAAGTGAAGGAAAGAAACAGGTCAAAGCAGATGACTTCCATCTCCTGTTAAACAAGGGGCAGCGAATAGATAGTCACTCTCAAATAGAGAATAAACTACAACAGGCTAAAACACCATTTGTTCATGGTCTCCAATATCGGGACTACAAAACATTGTTCTTGTGAGCAAGAGGACATGACAGAGGAGCATGAACCTTGTCGCACTCTCGAGAACATAAACGTCAGATAAAATGGCATGTATCCCACCCTTTCATTGTCTTAACTAATGCAGAGCGGATACTTTGGAGAAAAAATCTGTTTGTCTGCGTGACAGGTATCTAGTTTGAGGGCACTGGCAGATGAAAAGGAAGCAAAAGAAAATTTAGCATTAGTGACATGAACTTCAAATACATGTCTCCCTTTTTTCACCCCTCTGCAGAATCTCCACTTCCACACTTTTTTGCTATATCACATTTTGGTACACACTGCTTACTTTCCAATGAACAACCTGGACCAGACATATTTTCTGTATATAGATGTCCAATTATGAGCTGTTATAGAATTGTCCAAAAAAGTTATCTATCTATTCGTTCGTTTAGTTGGGAAAAGGCGATAAAATGAAGGGACAGTACTGAGTGTGTAAGTTGACCTGAGGTACATCCCGTGTATTGTTTCCCCGCCGGACACCCGTTAGGACAGCCGCCAGTGCCGGTGAAGCACACGTTATCTGAACACGGGCAGTCCGACTCACATTCCCGGCCATATTTGTCAGGAGGACACTCCACCTCTGGGGAGGGGGGGGGGGGGCACAAACAAAATAACAAAGAAGAAATTATCACAACAAATATCATCGGTGGATGAATGCTGGTACATTGTCACTCATTGTGCGAGATAGATTCCCTGGATTGTTTTATTTGCAAAGACTCTTGGGTTTCGATTGAACTGGACTATTACCTAAAGGCTAGCTTTAAATTTTATGCTAGTGTCTCTAGCCTGGAGAAGTTGGGTAGACTTGCTCCGGTAATTGTTTTTTCCATATCCATACATACCATCACCCACTACCCCCACCTCTCACACTGTTGCTCATCTCTCTTACATGTGAACTAAATTTTGTGAAAATGCTCTTAAATAGAATAAACATTAGGAAAAAAAAATATTAGACATCTCTTACCACCATAAACCTCAAATTCACAGAAATTTAAAAAAGGGTTGATCTTCATCCCTTTTTCGGTATGCAATGACATATTCACGACGTCAGCTTTGATAGGGAGATGCAAGGTGTATTTTTCCAGCGCCTTATTCGAAGTGTCTTTGTAATATACTTCTTCAGTGCCATTAGAGGTGTAAGTGGTTATCACAAATCCCCGCAGGCGGTCCATTATCTCTGTGGAAGAAACCGGGTGTTATTGGGTTAATACCGGTGTGTACGGAAAAATACGTCCGGAAAAAAAAAACATTTCCACAGTGTTTTTATCAATACCCCTCCCCCCCCCCCCCCCACACACACACACAACAAAAGAAACACGGGAAAAAATAAGTTCCTTTAGGAATTAACAGAAGAAAAAAAAGACTGCAAAATTCCATGTGAAGGAAGACATTACAACATTTTAAAAAAATATAAAAAAACTATGCAATGTTCCACAATTGCAGGTTTGTTTTTGTTTTTTATTTTGTGTGTGTGTCTATGTGTGTGAATGGATAAATAGACAACTGTATATCTATTTATATATGTAGAGATATGAGTGAAAGAATAAGAAAATAAAGGCTAAAATCTACTCTGGAGTTTGGATTCTTGTCATCTGTATTGGCGCCTGCAAGACAAAGCTGTTTCAGTTGACTTGATGTGTGGGCTCCAAACTACAAAATGTTTCATTTTTTTCTCTTTCTGACTACAGAGGCTGTCTCTCAGACTGGTTTGACGTTGTGTGTCACCGTCATCACCTTCTGCTTTCCTCCTCTCTCGCCCTCAGCTCTCACAGTCCTGGCTTAACAAAGGCTCGTGTAGTCTGGCGGTATGCAATGTGCTTTACTGTGTTTCGTCGTTAAACAGCTGAGTCTCCCTCCCCCCCCCCCCTCCCCCCCGTGTGATTTGTAATGTGCTCCACGATATTTTTATCTTAAGAAAATAACAGTGGAAGACACTTCCGTGCCCAGGAAAAAAATTATTTTCCAACGCGTTTTTTGACATTTG